>CM038471.1:14746028-14971821 GCA_021464415.1 Lonicera japonica | reverse complement strand
TATAACCCATCATAGGACGTTCAGAATTCGAATTCAAAATCTTAGACGAATGTCATTCAAAATGAAAGCTTTTGCGGTAGAACGGCCTATGAAAAAATACATTTTGATTTGTAAAAGTTCAACAACGGATGTTTAGACCGTCAAATGGTCAGAACGACCATGGGTCACAAGAGAAGCGCGTGGTTTAACCCATCATAGGCGTTCATAATTCGAATTCAAAATCTTAGCGAGTGAAGTCATTGTCGCGCAAAATGAAGCCTTTTGCGTAGAACGCCTAAAAAAATAATCATTTTGATGTGTAAGTAGATCAACAACGGAGGTTTAGACCGTCAAATGTTCAGAACGACCATGGGCACAAGAAGCGCGGTTTCACCCATCATAGGCGTTCATAATTCGAATTCAAAATCTTAGAGTGAATGTCATTCAAAATGAAGCCTTTTGCGGTAGAAAGCCTAAAAAAATACATTTTGGTCGTCCGGATCAACAACGGATGTTTAGACCGTCAAATGGTCAAGAACGACCATGGGCACAAGAAGCGTGTGTTTAACCCATCATAGACGTTCAGAATTCGAATTCAAAATCTTAGAGTGAAAGTCATTCAAAATGAAGCCTTTTGCGGTAGAACGCCTAAAAAAATACATTTTGGTCTTCAGGATCAACAACGGATGTTAGACCGTCAAATGGTCAAGAACGACCATGGGCACAAGAAGCGCGTGTTTAAACCCATCATAGGGACGTTCAGAATTCGAATTCAAAATCTTAGAGTGTGAATGCATTCAAAATGAAGCCTTTTGCGGTAGAACGCCTAAAAAAAAATACATTTTGATTGTAAAAGATCAACAACGGAGAGGTTAGAGACCGTCAAATGTCAAGAACGACCATGGGGGCACAAGAAGCGCGTGTTTAACCCATCATAGGCGTTCGTAATTCGAATCTAAAAATCTTAGAGTGAAAGTTATTACAAAATGAAGCCTTTTGCGGTAGAACGCCTAAAAAAATATACATTTTGATTGTGAAGATCAACAACGGATGTTTAGACCGTCAAATGGTCAAGAACGACCATGGGAACAGAAGCGCGTGTTTAACTCATCATAGATGTTCAGAATTCGAATTCAAAATCATAGGGTGAAAGTCATTCAAATGAAGCTGGTTTGCGGTAGAAAGCCTAAAAAAATACATTTTGGTGCGTCCGGGTCAACAACGGATGTTTAGACCGTCAAATGGTCTAGAACGACCATGGGCACAAGAAGCGCGTGTTTAACCATCATAGACGTTCAGAATTCGAATTCAAAATCTTAGAGCGAATGTCATTCAAAATGAAGCCTTTTGCGGTAGAACGCTAAAAAAATACATTTTGATTGTAAAAGATCAACAACGGAGGTTTAGACCGTCAAATGGTCAAGAACGACCATGGGGCACAAGAAGCGCGTGTTTAACCCATCAATAGGCGTTCATAATTCGAATTCAAAATCTTAGAGTGAAAGTCATTCAAATGAAGCCTTTTGCGGTAGAACGCTAAAAAAAATACATTTTGATTGTAAAAGATCAACAACGGAGGTTTAGACCGTCAAATGGTCAAGAACGACCATGGGCACAAGAAGCGCGTGTTTAACCCATCATAGGCGTTCATAATTCGAATTCAAAATCTTAGAGGGAAAGTCATTCAAAATGAAGCCTTTTGCGGTAGAAAGCCTAAAAAAATACATTTTGGTCGTCCGGATCAACAACGGATGTTTAGACCGTCAAATGGTCAAGAACGACCATGGGCACAAGAAGCGCGTGTTTAACCCATCATAGACGTTCAGAATTCGACTTCAAAATCTTAGAGTGAAAGTCATTCAAAATGAAGCCTTTTGCGGTAGAACGCCTAAAAAAATACATTTTGGTCTTCAGGATCAACAACGGATGTTTAGACCGTCAAATGGTCAAGAACGACCATGGACACAAGAAGCGCGTGTTTAACCCATCATAGACGTTCAGAATTCGAATTAAAAATCTTAGAGTGAATGTCATTCAAAATGAAGCCTTTTGCGGTAGAACGCCTAAAAAAATACATTTTGATTGTAAAAGATCAACAACGGAGGTTTAGACCGTCAAATGGTCAAGAACGACCATGGGCACAAGAAGCGCGTGTTTAACCCATCATAGGCGTTCATAATTCGAATTCAAAATCTTAGAGCGAATGTCATTCAAAATGAAGCCTTTTGCGGTAGAACGCCTAAAAAAATACATTTTGATTGTAAAAGATCAACAACGGAGGTTTAGACCGTCAAATGGTCAAGAACGACCATGGGCACAAGAAGCGCGTGTTTAACCCATCATAGGCGTTCATAATTCGAATTCAAAATCTTAGAGTGAAAGTCATTCAAAATGAAGCCTTTTGCGGTAGAACGCCTAAAAAAATACATTTTGATTGTAAAAGATCAACAACGGAGGTTTAGACCGTTAAATGGTCAAGAACGACCATGGGCACAAGAAGCGCGTGTTTAACCCATCATAGGCGTTCATAATTCGAATTCAAAATCTTAGAGGGAAAGTCATTCAAAATGAAGCCTTTTGCGGTAGAAAGCCTAAAAAAATACATTTTGGTCGTCCGGATCAACAACGGATGTTTAGACCGTCAAATGGTCAAGAACGACCATGGGCACAAGAAGCGCGTGTTTAACCCATCATAGACGTTCAGAATTCGACATTAAAATCTTAGAGTGAAAGTCATTCAAAATGAAGCCTTTTGCGGTAGAACGCCTAAAAAAATACATTTTGGTCTTCAGGATCAACAACGGATGTTTAGACCGTCAAATGGTCCAAAACGACCATGGGGACAAGAAGCGTGTGTTTAACCCATCATAGACGTTCAGAATTCGAATTCAAATTCTTAGAGTGAATGTCATTCAAATTGAAGCCTTTTGCGGTAGAACGCCTAAAAAAATACATTTTGATTGTAAAAGATCAACAACGGAGGTTTAGACCGTCAAATGGTCAAGAACGACCATGGGCACAAGAAGCGCGTGTTTAACCCATCATAGGCGTTCATAATTCGAATTCAAAATCTTAGAGTGAAAGTCATTCAAAATGAAGCCTTTTGCGGTAGAACGCCTAAAAAAATACATTTTGATTGTAAAAGATCAACAACGGAGGTTTAGACCGTCAAATGGTCAAGAACGACCATGGGCACAAGAAGCGCGTGTTTCACCCATCATAGGCGTTCATAATTCGAATTCAAAATCTTAGAGGGAAAGTCATTCAAAATGAAGCCTTTTGCGGTAGAAAGCCTAAAAAAATACATTTTGGTCGTCCGGATCGATCAACAACGGATGTTTAGACCGTCAAATGGTCAAGAACGACCATGGGCACAAGAAGCGCGTGTTTAACCCATCATAGACGTTCAGAATTCAACTTCAAAATCTTAGAGTGAAAGTCATTCAAAATGAAGCCTTTTGCGGTAGAACGCCTAAAAAAATACATTTTGGTCTTCAGGATCAACAACGGATGTTTAGACCGTCAAATGGTCAAGAACGACCATGGACACAAGAAGCGCGTGTTTAACCCATCATAGACGTTCAGAATTCGAATTCAAAATCTTAGAGTGAATGTCATTCAAAATGAAGCCTTTTGCGGTAGAACGCCTAAAAAAATACATTTTGATTGTAAAAGATCAACAACGGAGGTTTAGATCGTCAAATGGTCAAGAACGACCATGGGCACAAGAAGCGCGTGTTTAACCAATCATAGGCGTTCATAATTCGAATTCAAAATCTTAGAGTGAAAGTCATACAAAATGAAGCCTTTTGCGGTAGAACGCCTAAAAAAATACATTTTGATTGTGAAGATCAACAACGGATGTTTAGACCGTCAAATGGTCAAGAACGACCATGGGCACAAGAAGCGCGTGTTTAACTCATCATAGATGTTCAGAATTCGAATTCAAAATCTTAGGGTGAAAGTCATTCAAAATGAAGCCTTTTGCGGTAGAACGCCTAAAAAAATACATTTTGGTCGTCCGGATCAACAACGGATGTTTAGACCGTCAAATGGTCTAGAACGACCATGGGCACAAGAAGCGCGTGTTTAACCCATCATAGACGTTCAGAATTCGAATTCAAAATCTTAGAGTGAATGTCATTCAAAATGAAGCCTTTTGCGGTAGAACGCCTAAAAAATACATTTTGGTCGTCCGAGATCAACAACGGAGGTTTAGATCGTCAAATGGTCAAGAACGACCATGTTCACAAGAAGCGCGTGTTTAACCAATCATAGGCGTTCATAATTCGAATTCAAAATCTTAGAGTGAAAGTCATACAAAATGAAGCCTTTTGCGGTAGAACGCCTAAAAAAATACATTTTGATTGTGAAGATCAACAACGGATGTTTAGACCGTCAAATGGTCAAGAACGACCATGGGCACAAGAAGCGCGTGTTTAACTCATCATAGATGTTCAGAATTCGAATTCAAAATCTTAGGGTGAAAGTCATTCAAAATGAAGCCTTTTGCGGTCGAAAGCCTAAAAAAATACATTTTGGTCGTCCGGATCAACAACGGATGTTTAGACCGTCAAATGGTCTAGAACGACCATGGGCACAAGAAGCGCGTGTTTAACCCATCATAGACGCTCAGAATTCCAATTCAAAATCTTAGAGCGAATGTCATTCAAAATGAAGCCTTTTGCGGTAGAACGCCTAAAAAAATACATTTTGGTAGTCTGGATCAACAACGGATGTTTAGACCGTGAAATGGTCAAGAACGACCATGGGCACAAGAAGCGCGTGTTTAACCCATCATAGGCGTTCATAATTCGAATTCAAAATCTTAGAGTGAAAGTTATACAAAATGAAGCCTTTTCCGGTAGAACGCCTAAAAAAATACATTTTGATTGTGAAGATCAACAACGGATGTTTAGACCGTCAAATGGTCAAGAACGACCATGGGCACAAGAAACGCGTGTTTGACTCATCATAGACGTTCAGAATTCGAATTCAAAATCATAGGGTGAAAGTCATTCAAAATGAAGCCTTTTGCGGTAGAAAGCCTAAAAAAATACATTTTGGTCGTCCGGATCAACAACGGATGTTTAGACCGTCAAATGGTCAAGAACGACCATGGGCACAAGAAGCGCGTGTTTAACCCATCATAGACGTTCAGAATTCGAATTCAAAATCTTAGAGTGAATGTCATTCAAAATGAAGCCTTTTGCGGTAGAACGCCTAAAAAAATACATTTTGATTGTAAAAGATCAACAACGGAGGTTTAGACCGTCAAATGGTCAAGAACGACCATGGGCACAAGAAGCGCGTGTTTAACCCATCATAGGCGTTCGTAATTCGAATTCAAAATCTTAGAGTGAAAGTTATACAAAATGAAGCCTTTTGCGGTAGAACGCCTAAAAAAATACATTTTGATTGTGAAGATCAACAACGGATGTTTAGACCGTCAAATGGTCAAGAACGACCATGGGCACAAGAAGCGCGTGTTTGACTCATCATAGACGTTCAGAATTCGAATTCAAAATCATAGGGTGAAAGTCATTCAAAATGAAGCCTTTTGCGGTAGAAAGCCTAAAAAAATACATTTTGGTCGTCCGGGTCAACAACGGATGTTTAGACCGTCAAATGGTCTAGAACGACCATGGGCACAAGAAGCGCGTGTTTAACCCATCATAGACGTTCAGAATTCGAATTCAAAATCTTAGAGCGAATGTCATTCAAAATGAAGCCTTTTGCGGTAGAACGTCTAAAAAAATACATTTTGATTGTGAAGATCAAGAACGGATGTTTAGACCGTCAAATGGTCAAGAACGACCATGGGCACAAGAAGCGCGTGTAACTCTTCATAGACGTTCAGAATTCGAATTCAAAATCTTAGGGTGAAAGTCATTCAAAATGAAGCCTTTTGCGGTAGAAAGCCTAAAAAAATACATTTTGGTCGTCCGGATCAACAACGGATGTTTAGACCGTCAAATGGTCAAGAACGACCATGGGCACAAGAAGCGCGTGTTTAACTCATCATAGACGTTCAGAATTCGAATTCAAAATCTTAGAGCGAATGTCATTCAAAATGAAGCCTTTTGCGGTAGAACGCCTAAAAAAATACATTTTGATTGTAAAAGATCAACAACGGAGGTTTAGACCGTCAAATGGTCAAGAACGACCATGGGCACAAGAAGCGCGTGTTTAACCCATCATAGGCGTTCATAATTCGAATTCAAAATCTTAGAGTGAAAGTCATACAAAATGAAGCCTTTTGCGGTAGAACGCCTAAAAAAATACATTTTGATTGTGAAGATCAACAACGGATGTTTAGACCGTCAAATGGTCAAGAACGACCATGGGCACAAGAAGCGCGTGTTTAACTCATCATAGACGTTCAGAATTCGAATTCAAAATCTTAGGGTGAAAGTCATTCAAAATGAAGCCTTTTGCGGTAGAAAGCCTAAAAAAATACATTTTGGTCGTCCGGATCAACAACGGATGTTTAGACCGTCAAATGGTCAAGAACGACCATGGGCACAAGAAGCGCGTGTTTAACCCATCATAGACGTTCAGAATTCGACTTCAAAATCTTAGAGTGAATGTCATTCAAAATGAAGCCTTTTGCGGTAGAACGCCTAAAAAAATACATTTTGGTTGTCAGGATCAACAACGGATGTTTAGACCGTCAAATGGTCAAGAACGACCATGGGCACAAGAAGCGCGTGTTTAACCCATCATAGACGCTCAGAATTCCAATTCAAAATCTTAGAGCGAATGTCATTCAAAATGAAGCCTTTTGCGGTAGAACGCCTAAAAAAATACATTTTGGTAGTCAGGATCAACAACGGATGTTTAGACCGTGAAATGGTCAAGAACGACCATGGGCACAAGAAGCGCGTGTTTAACCCATCATAGACGTTCAGAATTCGAATTCAAAATCTTAGAGCGAATGTCATTCAAAATGAAGCCTTTTGCGGTAGAACGTCTAAAAAAATACATTTTGATTGTGAAGATCAAGAACGGATACTTAGACCGTCAAATGGTCAAGAACGACCATGGGCACAAGAAGCGCGTGTAACTCATCATAGACGTTCAGAATTCGAATTCAAAATCTTAGGGTGAAAGTCATTCAAAATGAAGCCTTTTGCGGTAGAAAGCCTAAAAAAATACATTTTGGTCTTCAGGATCAACAACGGATGTTTAGACCGTCAAATGGTCAAGACTACGACCATGGGCACAAGAAGCGCGGTGTTTAAACTCATCATAGACGTTCAGAATTCGAATTCAAAATCTTAGGGTGAAAGTCATTCAAAATGAAGCCTTTTGCGGTAGAACGCCTAAAAAAATACATTCTGGTCGTCCGGATCAACAACGGATGTTTAGACCGTCAAATGGTCAAGAACGACCATGGGCACAAGAAGCGCGTGTTTAACCCATCATAGACGTTACGAATTCGAATTCAAAATCTTAGTGTGAATGTCATTCAAAATGAATCCTTTTGCGGTAGAACGCCTAAAAAAATACATTTTGATTGTAAAAGATCAACAACGGAGGTTTAGATCGTCAAATGGTCAAGAACGACCATGGGCACAAGAAACGCGTGTTTAACCCATCATAGGCGTTCATAATTCGAATTCAAAATCTTAGAGTGAAAGTCATACAAAATGAATCCTTTTGCGGTAGAACGCCTAAAAAATACATTTTGATTGTGAAGATCAACAACGGATGTTTAGACCGTCAAATGGTCAAGAACGACCATGGGCACAAGAAGCGCGTGTTTAACTCATCATAGACGTTCAGAATTCGAATTCAAAATCTTAGGGTGAAAGTCATTCAAAATGAAGCCTTTTGCGGTAGAAAGCCTAAAAAAATACATTTTGGTCGTCCGGATCAACAACGGATGTTTAGACCGTCAAATGGTCTAGAACGACCATGGGCACAAGAAGCGCGTGTTTAACCCATCATAGACGTTCAGAATTCGACTTCAAAATCTTAGAGTGAATGTCATTCAAAATGAAGCCTTTTGCGGTAGAACGCCTAAAAAAATACATTTTGGTTGTCAGGATCAACAACGGATGTTTAGACCGTCAAATGGTCAAGAACGACCATGGGCACAAGAAGCGCGTGTTTAACCCATCATAGACGCTCAGAATTCCAATTCAAAATCTTAGAGCGAATGTCATTCAAAATGAAGCCTTTTGCGGTAGAACGCCTAAAAAAATACATTTTGGTAGTCAGGATCAACAACGGATGTTTAGACCGTGAAATGGTCAAGAACGACCATGGGCACAAGAAGCGCGTGTTTAACCCATCATAGACGTTCAGAATTCGAATTCAAAATCTTAGAGTGAATGTCATTCAAAATGAAGCCTTTTGCGGTAGAACGCCTAAAAAAATACATTTTGATTGTAAAAGATCAACAACGGAGGTTTAGACCGTCAAATGGTCAAGAACGACCATGGGCACAAGAAGCGCGTGTTTAACCCATCATAGGCGTTCATAATTCGAATTCAAAATCTTAGAGTGAAAGTTATACAAAATGAAGCCTTTTGCGGTAGAACGCCTAAAAAAATACATTTTGATTGTGAAGATCAACAACGGATGTTTAGACCGTCAAATGGTCAAGAACGACCATGGGCACAAGAAGCGCGTGTTTAACCCATCATAGGCGTTCATAATTCGAATTCAAAATCTTAGAGTGAAAGTCATTCAAAATGAAGCCTTTTGCTGGTATTTTTTAGATTATTTTTTTGATTAGAACGTCTAAAAAAATACATTTTGATTGTGAAGATCAAGAACGGATGTTTAGACCGTCAAATGGTCAAGAACGACCGTGGGCACAAGAAGCGCGTGTAACTCATCTTAGACGTTCAGAATTCGAATTCAAAATCTTAGGGTGAAAGTCATTCAAAATGAAGCCTTTTGCGGTAGAACGCCTAAAAAAATACATTCTGGTCGTCCGGATCAACAACGGATGTTTAGACCGTCAAATTGATACGACCTACGATGATATCGCTCAAAACCCGCAAACACAACGAATTGGTTGTGCAAACCTTGACACAGACACACACGAAAACCGTAGCAAATTAAGAACCTGGATCGTTTCTACAATCAGATTAGGATGGAAATCGAAGACGCCACAACCGGGTGCGGAATACCGATTGATAAGTCGGGTGAACGCCACGGACAAACCGATAAGTTCAAGTAGTTCGTGAAGAACCGAAGAGGATTAAAATCACTCAATATTATTATGAATAAAGTCTTAGATAATAAAATAAAACAATGAATCCCCCTTTAAATAGGGTTGTAGAAAAAAACTAATCCAAATAGAATAAGGAAAATACTAATCTAAACACAATAAGGAAACTACTAATCTAAATCCTAATTGACTAAGGAAAATATTCCTAATTAAATGATGAAAACAATCCTAATTGAATAAGGAAATAATTCTTATAATTAAAACTACTTAAAATAAAGCTTCTAATTTATTCTAATGGTCCTCCACAAGTTGATTTGAGCCCATGTAGCCTTGTCCGCGTCATTCCCCTCCTCTTGAAAAGGATTTGCCCTCAAATCCGTGTTAGGTTGTACACAAATCACCCACTTTTCGACAAAATTAATCCTTGAGTGCCTCTTCGAAGCTTGATATCTTCCATGCCCATAGAACAAGTACTTCGAATATTTACGATGCTTGAAATTCCTTGCCTTTCGAAACTCATCAAACTTCTTGTCATGCAACAATTCAACTTCAAAATCTTAGAGTGAATGTCATTCAAAATGAAGCCTTTTGCGGTAGAACGCCTAAAAAAATACATTTTGGTTGTCAGGATCAACAACGGATGTTTAGACCGTCAAATGGTCAAGAACGACCATGGGCACAAGAAGCGCGTGTTTAACCCATCATAGACGCTCAGAATTCCAATTCAAAATCTTAGAGCGAATGTCATTCAAAATGAAGCCTTTTGCGGTAGAACGCCTAAAAAAATACATTTTGGTAGTCTGGATCAACAACGGATGTTTAGACCGTGAAATGGTCAAGAACGAATTTAATTCTTGTTGTTCTTCGACTTATCAATCAATTAACCCATCAATTGATTGTTTGTCTTCGATTATACCAAGGTTCATTCTCGTTTTAGGGATTGGGTCGAGGTTCCACCTCCATCATCTTCGCGTGATTCCAAGGTTCTTACGTGTTCAACGTTAAGGGTCGCGGATTCGTCATATCGGATAGAAATACGGTCGCGATTCACATCATTGGTATCAGAGCGATTCTTTCTATCCAGGTTTTATTTTTTCGTATTCTTGCTATTACGAATCTGTTCCTATTATTGCAGATCTGTTCTTGCTATTTTCGGATCTGTTCTTGTTCTTAAAAAAAAAAAAAAAAAAAAAAATCTGTTGCTACCTTTGATAATCTGTTCTTGCTCTTACAAATCTGTTCTTGTGGTTACGAATCTGTTCTTGCTCTTACAATTCTGTTCTTGTTGTTACGAATCTATTTTAGAGATTTACAAATCTGTCCTTGTTGTTACGAATCTGCTCTTGCTAAACTTTTGAATCTGCTTATCACGGATCTGCTTATTCTGTTTCATCTGTGTTGTTCAAAGTCGAAAATCTTCAATTTCGTTGCTGAACCATATTCGCAAATCTGTCCATTCATAATCTGTCCAGATTAAAGTAGAGCTCGATTTGTTGTTTGCAAATCTCTAGTTGCGATTCTCTTGATTCCTAGTTAACTTGGTTATTGAGGCGGCTATTGATAGTTGTGGCGGCTGTTATTGCAAGCAACATAAAACCCTAGACTTGTAATTCTTGGTCAAAAAACCTAGTTGTGGCGGCTAGTATTTCAAACACCATAAAACCCTAGACTTGACTTTTATTTCTAGGTTTTGAAATTTGTGGCGGCTGTGAACAACATAAAAACCCTAGTAGACTTGTGATTAAAAAAAAAAAAAAAAACTTGCCCAACACTTGTAGGACTTTGCCATTCTTGAATCGCCTTCACCTTTTCTTTATCAACCTGAATTCCTTGTGCACTCACAACAAAACCAAGAAATACAAGCTTATCCGTGCAAAAGGTGCACTTTTTCAGGTTAGCATATAACTTCTCCTTTCGCAAGACATCCAAAACAGATTTTAATTGAATTACGTGATCATCTAGACTCTTGCTATAGATAAGAATATCATCAAAATAGACTACAACAAATCTGCCAATAAAAGGTCTCAAAACATGGTTCATTAATCTCATGAAAGTGCTAGGTGCATTAGTCAAACCAAAAGGCATAACTAACCATTCATATAATCCATATTTTGTTTTAAAGGCTGTTTTCCATTCATCTCCTTCTTTCATCCTAATTTGATGATATCCACTTTTCAAATCAATTTTAGAGAATATACTAGACCCATGCAACTCATCAAGCATATCATCTAAACGTGGAATGGGGTGACGATATTTTACCGTGATATTATTTATGGCTCGGTAGTCCACGCACATCCTCCACGTTCCATCCTTCTTTGGCACTAGCAAAACTGGCACCGCACATGGGCTCATACTCTCTCTCACATATCCTTTCTCTAACAGCTCCGTAACTTGCCTTTGAAGTTCCTTTGTTTCCTCCGGATTACTCCTATAGGCTGGCCGGTTTGGAATGGAGGATCCAGGTACGAAATCAATTTGATGCTCTATTCCTCGGATGGGTGGTAAACCGCTTGGTGTATCCTCCGGGAAGACGTCACCAAAATCCTGCAACAAAGAGACAATAACACTAGGCAAAGAAGAATTTAGCTCGTTAGTATTCAAAAGCGCTTCTTTGTATACAAGTACAAGAAGCTGATTACAAAGCATCGCTCTTTTTACTTCACTAGCTCTCGCATAAAAATTCTTTTGCCTCCTCTCAAATTTGCTCTCAATAGTCACTGGTTTTTCCACTTTACTCTCTTTCTTTTCCTCACCACTATCTCTCTTTTTCTTTTCAACTCTCCGCTGCTCCTCCTCACTTTGCAACTTCAACTGATCGGCATAGGCTTGCTGCGGCGGTAAAGGTGCAAGAATGATTGTTCTCTTGTTCATCTCAAATGAATATTTATTGGTGAAGCCATCATGTTTAACTCTCCTATCATATTGCCATGGTCTCCCCAATAACATATGGCCGGCTTGCATGGGAACCACGTCACAAAGCACTTGATCCTCGTATCTACCAATGCTAAAGGACACCAAAACCTGCTTGTTCACCTCACTTCACCGCTATCATTCAGCCACTGCAGTTTGTAAGGCCTTGGGTGCTTAGTCGTGTGCAATGCTAGCTTCTCCACCATCGTCGTGCTAGCCACATTAGTGCAACTACCTCCGTCTATCACCAAACTACACACCTTGCCTAGCACTAGGCACCTAGTGTGGAAAATATTCTCGCGCTGCTCCTCATCCTCCTTTGCGTGCGTACTAAGCGCTCTCCTTGCAACTAATAACTCACCCTGGATGGCGCTCTCCTCTTCTTCGACATCCTCCAAAGGTGGCATAGCTTCAGCGCCTTCTTCATCCGTCTCATATTCCCCATTATCCAGGAGCATCATTACCCTCTTATTCGGGCATTGAGTGGAAACATGGCCCCTTCCTTGACACTTCCAACAAATAATGTCCCTGTTTCGGGTAGTAGGAGTATTAGTGGTGTTAGGGGCTGTCTTAGCTTGCCCTCCACTAGGAACTTCTGATTTTGAATCAACTTTCGGCTTCAGAGTGGTTACTTTGTCATCCTTCTTCCACGGACTTTGTTTCCATGGAGTAGAGTATGGACTTTGGCTTGGCTTGAAACTACCCCTCCTCTTGAGCTGCCTCTCTATTTTAATTGCCCTGTGCACCATATCTTCAATCTCAACATATGGCTGCAATTCAACCGCATTGGCAATTTCCCGGTTTAGCCCACTCAAGAACCTCGCCATGGTAGCTTCTCTATTTTCATCAACCTTGGCCCGAATCATGGCCACTTCCATCTCCTTATAGTATTCGTCAACACTACGATTTCCCTGCGTGAGCCCCTGCAATTTTTGGTACAATTCCCGATAATAGTGATCGGGCACAAACCGCTTCTTCATCAACCGCTTCATCTCATCCCAAGTCTCCACGGGCCCCTCATCACTACGCCTTCTCTCTATCATCAAGCGATCCCACCAAACAAGTGCATAATCTGAAATTCAATAGCCGCCAATTTCACCTTCTTGGACTCGGAGTAATTATGGCAAGCAAACACTAATTCAACTTTCTTGACCCACTCAAGATAGGCCTCGGGGTCATTTTTTCCTTGGAAGGATGGAATCCTCATTTTGATCCCATTCATGTTGTCATCCTCCCTGTTAAATCCCCTACCAAACCGCCTACCATTCCGTCGATTAGCGACTGCCGAATCGACATCGCTATCCCCATCGTCAAAGCTATCTCGGTAATAATTATCAACATTAGCCCTCCGTTCCCTAGGCTGCGGAGATGGACCGTTTCAAGTTGTGCAAAGGATCAATGACAATGCATATAAACTTGATCTACCAGGTGAGTATAATGTAAGTGCTACATTTAATGTCGCTGACCTAAGTCCGTTTAGTACAGGTGACGAATTGAGGACAATTCCTTTTCAAGAGGAGGGGAATGATGAGCCTGAGGATAGCACGAGAGCTAGATCATGGAGTGAAGACTGTGCAGATCCCATCCGGGTTCCAAGTGGTCCAATCACCCGAGCTAGAGCAAGGAAGATGAAGGAAGCACTCGTGAGCATGGTCCACGAGTTGATGAATAAAGCTGACGCTTGGAGAAGCATTCAAGGAGATGAAGAGCACGAATGGAAAATAATGCTTAGCCAAGAAGACGTAGAATAATTAGGGCGTTTTTATTATTGTTTTTATTAGTTTGCAGCCCAAGGATTATGTATAATTAGTATTTAGAGTGATGGGCTTATTAAGGGTGTTTTTGGGCTTGTTTAGAGCTCTCCATTATTTTTGTTGCACTAGAATTGGGCTTGTTTTTGTTATTTTCGAAATTAGGGTTTGTTTAGGGTTTCATTAGGGTTTTCTCTTCTCCTCCTATTTAAAGGAGGCTACTCTTATGTTTGGAGGCAGCTTATTATCTAATACGAAATTGAGAGTGTTTTTTCACCTCTTGTGTTCTAAGAACACTTCGAGCAGCCGGAATTTAATTCTTGTTGTTCTTCGACTTATCAATCTATTAACCCATCAATTGATTGTTTGTCTTCGATTATACCAAGGTTCATTCTCGTTTTAGGGATTGGGTCGAGGTTCCACCTCCATCATCTTCGCGTGATTCCAAGGTTCTTACGTGTTCAACGTTAAGGGTCGCGGATTCGTCATATCGGATAGAAATACGGTCGCGATTCACATCACATAAATATGTTTTGAATGAATGAAGTATTTAAATCATATTGGGAGGCTAGTTGGGAACTCGTATACGCTGTTTGATTATATTAGACTTGGCTTGGGGCCAATTTGATGAAAGTTATGAAACCTCCCAAACTAAGGATTTTTATGGTTTCCTTTCTTAACTGACGGACTAGGCAGATCTTGTTAAATCTCAACAATACCACTACATGTTTTACACTATGGATATATACATATATACAAGTTTTACGAATGCATATGGAATGCATGAATATTCATATCTATATATGTTGGATTCTATATTCTTGTGATTTCATTGATTCGATGGGATGATTATTGTGATTTTACATCTGATGGCCACACTGGTTGTACTAGATAGATGGTGATTACCGGTAGCGTATAGCCTTGGTGACTACGTGAGTATTATTGTAGCGTGCGCCTTTATGGCGGCGTGAGGTAGCGTGTGCCTGTGTGGCTGCGTGAGGTAGCGTCTAGGTGGACCTGGTAGGTGGTCCCTGCCTTAGGCAGAAGAAACCGAGTTGCCGGCTATCTCTGTGCACAGTAGATTTATGAAAATCCTAGACGTGTGTATGATATGTGATTGATGTGATAGATCTAGTCGCGGTGTTGTGGCATATGCAGTATGATGATGTATATATATATTGCCTTTCATGTACTTTGGGTCGGGGACATTATATATATACATTTCACGAAAGGTTTTCCATACATTGGCTACTTCAGAAATATAGTATATATATATATACACTTTTATATACAAAAGGAAAGGTATATTACTCAGAGGTGATTCTTTATAAAGAAGCTGCTTATAAACTATTTTCATTATAGTGCATATCATGGCACGCATCATTTCCAACCTATTTTCTTATACCAAACCCTTATAGTTCCCACTGAGCCCGTTTGGCTCACTCCCATTTTCCATACCAGGTTTTGCAGGTATTCCCGGGGATGGTACGCTTATGGAGTCTAGTAGCTCTGACAGCCCCCTGATTACCAAAGTCGTTTGGAAACGACTAGTATTATACTTTTTCTTATATTGATAATAAGTCGCACATCATATTGATTGTTGTACTACTGGAACATTGTTGTAAAAAGAAAAACTATTTTATTTTGTATTGGGACCTCATTGGAGGCATTGTATATATGATCTTTCTGAAATGTGAAATATTTAGTGAAAAACTATTATATGTACATTTTGACAGGGTTTGGTTTACTATATGAATAAACTCCACATGCCAGATTTTCTCTTAAAATGATTTTATTACTTGAACCTGCTTTTGGTGTAAAATTCCAAGTTATACAGCTTATCACCCGTCGTCGCATACGACTCTGTGGCTAACCGGGTCCCGGAGGTACAATCCTCTAAACGGGATTTCGGGGCGTCACAAGTTGGTATCAGAGGTATAGGTTTGACATTTTCCTCGAGGGATTCATGGGTAGATCTGAGATTAGCAATGCGAGCAGTTATAGTATTCCTCGGAAGATCAATATACATTTTCTTGCGACAGGATTCTACCGTTAGGATAATTGGAAAATGGGAGAAGTGTGAGAGGAGATGTGGCTTGCCTTGGCTACGTCCATTCACAAAGTTCTTGATTAATTCTTTTGGCCTCTTTCGTAAATTATCTCTGCCATTGGCTCCTATATCACATGTTTTACATAAGAAGTGTGTTCAGGATTAGTTCTGCCACTAAGTGAGCAAAAGGCGACTGATGGATTATGTTATAGTCATCCGCCGGCCAACGGTTGACTATCTGATAAACCACCAGTCCACTACTGCTGACTGAGGTTAGAACGTGGCATACTCATAGGAGAGTGGCTGCTACAGTCCTATTCCTCGTGTTTACCCCATTGCTTCTTCTTCGATTTTCTTGAGGGGTAAACCTAGTACGTGGATGATCGTTCCTCTATTTCTGTACAGCCGCATTCGAACTTATAAGTCTAGTTACGAGAGAGGGAATATGTGGATTATATTCAGATTGACTACCCTGTTATGAGTAAACTTTTAAATTGTTCTAGACATCAATTGGCTTGAGAGATCTCTTTGGCAAGATGACTATTTTATGGGGGTATGGTGAGCAAATTTTCTTGAAAACCCACATGGAATATATAAGAATGACCAAGTTTGGTCATGTATATATGTGTATCATATCTCATGAGTTTGGATTCGATGTGGATGTATGACTGGATTTCCTTATGGATGCTGATGCCTCGTGTGTGCTTGAGTTGTTCTATTCCTTGGAATAAGAGGCATATGACTGTGGTGAGACATACTTTATATATATTTTCTTTCGAAAATGGGTGGTTGTAGATGTTCATGTTCTGGGAGAAGCATTGAATATGCTTATTTTGGAATCGAATCCTTATTTTGTTGGCCAAGTAAGTTCAATTGGGAACGAGAACCTGTTTGATGACCCCTATATCCAGTGTATCTGTATAATGCCTTGTTCCCTAATGTGATGAGAGATAATTTTTCAAAGGTATCCGCTAAACATCCCACTTTTAGTAGCTGTAGACTCCTTCCTTCGCGATAAGGAACCCACAATGGATTCTTCTAACGTACAATTTTATTCCATCTTCGTTAAGGGGGACCTATCAGAGTAACGCAGCGAAAGCTTGATGATTTGTTGATTCGAGATTAAGGTGACTACTCCTTTTGTGAGCCTCCTACACTTGATTGAGCATATTGTATCTAAACCTTGAGAATTTGGCTTGTAAAAGGATTAAAAGTGAACTTCCTTGGTAAATCTTGAGGAAGAGTGTTTGTTTAATGGTTATATCTCATGGCAAAAGTGGATAGAATCCTTAGTGGAACTATATGCTCCTCTATTTCATTTCTCTTGATTCTTTCTTAACTGGAGTTTTTGGTACACATTCAACTTTATTATGTTTTCGTTCCTCCTTATGAAGGAGAGTGGTTTGAATTATTAAATGATAGCGTGATGGCATATCAAAGGTGAATTAGTGAACTCAGTTTTTGAATTCTCCTCATGCTAGAAAGGTGTAGTACCTCTGAGACACGAGGTGTACCATTGCTTAAACCTTATTGAGTTGGCCTTGACGAGATGAGAATTTTCGAGAAATCATTCCCATCCTCCTATGTAGACATCCAGTTAGAGTGATGTGTATGCTAGTTATAAAGCAAGTTTTTGCTAAAGGAGAAGTCTGGAACGGAGAATCGTACTTTCAATTTAGGATGACTTTCCTGGTGAAAATTTGTCCTACCTTGTTTCAAGAATCCAGATGTTGTTGAGGTAAGCATTTCAAGCTTGAGACCTTCCTATTCCCTTCTTGATTCTAGTTTGGGATTTGAAGAGGTACTCCAGATTCAAGCCTTATTGATACCAATCACGGGCAAACCCTTTAAGGAGGGGAGTCGACACACGATTGAGGTAAGTAGACCTCATTTTCGCCGCCATTCCCTTTCCATCTTACAACTATATATATATTTGGGTGTGTCAAAGCTTGTTCTGGTTCGGAGAAAATAATCTGAATTATTCTATCGGGCATGAGTTATATACTTGGAGGAGTATGAACTCTCCTAAAACCATGCCAACGTACTGCGAATCTATCATTTTCGCCCCGTGTATAGTAGTTTCCCCAAAAGATTTCCCATAGATGTATGTCCATTGCCTGTTAAGGGGGAAGACAAGGGAAGATCCTATAAATTTCTTTTATTAGAAATGCTATGCATGGCTGAGGCATTGCTAGAAAATCCTTACAGTTGGATATGCAGTATTTATACCATGTCAATCAATTCATGACTGTGAGTTGCGATACTCCACCTCTTGGATTACTAGTGGAATAGTTGGGGGTCATGATTACGAAGTGATCACAGTATCATGTATTCAGATAAGAGGACTTCAAGCATTCTCTATAATTTAGTAAACTCTTTGTGAGCCTATCCTCATAGCCTAAAGTTTACTCGATGTCCACTGAAATTTCATTCTTGGTTCAGGAATTCGTCTAGGCTAAAAGAAGCCATTCAGGGCAAGGAATGCATTTAACGTATAACTACCGCTTGTATTTTGAAACGACCTCCTAAGAATTTGAATTCTGAATTTTGTGAGTTATTCAGATTCATCTTTTGGAAATCGACCCATGCATTTTTACTTGTCTTCTAGTTCCGATTGAGTGGAATTGGAATCCAGTTCAAAATTTTAAGCAGGGTACGGAATTTGGATTCCATAATCAAACGGTAACGATTTTGGTCCGGTGTCACTAAACTTTTTGGAGCTATTTGTCTACGGGCTAGATAACACTATAGTTATCACAACCGAATTGAGAATTGCTTTTATTTAACTTTTGGGAGATTGGCTTATACTCTTTTCTCCCGAGTATATGGAAATTGGATTCAGGCTATCGATATACCATATAGTAGATCTGACGCTTCATTTTGGATCCTTCAGTCATTCTTTGATTCCTTGGAGATGGTACCTTTTCGTGAGAAATGAGACACTGAAAACCCTTCCATATCTGAGACTTAGTGTCGCTTGAGAACCTATTTAAGGATTACCAACTTACCCATTTCGATATAGAACTGCAATCACCCCGTATTGCAATATGATCATCCTAAGTTTCGTGAGTTAGAAACTCCTAAAGCCATTGAGAGGCGGATATTGAGTAAAGTGCCAATATCAAGTTGAAGAACATGGTGATTAGAAATTGGGTTGGTGAAGACAAGATTGTTGCTTTTCTTGATAAATGGATGAGAGAAAGGGGCTATAGAATGAAAGTTCTATCATCCGCTACTTTGTTTATGTATATCGGCTGGTGAAAAGCCTTCGTGTTTGGTTAATGCCTCTTTTCATTGAACCTCTTAAAGAGGTTGTGGCTTTGAGAGAGAATGAATTAGGTAACTTTAGTCATGTTACCTTTCTTCTTTATCGTTTGATATGATTATTCCTGTTGTTCTGATCTTTGAGTTCGGAATTATTTTTCATTGGCGAGTGTAGTTTTTCCCTTCTAAGGAAGGGCAACTATGTAGAATTCAGAACCACATGTACATTGGGTTGGTAGCTATCCTACTGGAATTTCGAGGACGAAATTTATTAAGGAGGGGAGATTGTAACACCTGGTTTCCTTATCTCTTGCAAATCACGGCCTAAGTCGCGTATAAGGCAGAATCGGGCTCTGGATGGTCAAATTGAGCTCTGGAAAGGTTGGAATGGTTTGGAAACTTCCAACAAGTCATATTAACTTATTTAAGTGTGTTATAATGACCCTAAGTCATTTTGGGTGATTCGGACGAAAATCGACTCGAAAATCACAAGTTTCAATCCTACGCGATTAATGATTTTTACCCGACTTTGAAAGAACATAACTTCTTCATCCGAACTCCAAATGAGTCCCCATTTTTGGCCACGTCTTCAGTTTAATGCCCTCTACAACTTTCATGTTTTGGCCGAGACCTAATTCCAAATCCTTGATACCCAAAAGTGCGTGCGAAGTCAAGCGGTTGACCAAAAACTGAATGAGGCAGAAATTACCTCATGTAGTCGACTACATGAACAGTGGGGAGTCGACTACATCGTGCTGGACAGGTTTTTTATATATTTCTTCTTCTCCTTTCATCCTCATTTCACCTCACCATTGGAGAGCCTTAGAGAGAGAAGTGAGGAGTGATTTGAGGGGATATTGTGAGATAAATCTATGTGTATTATTCCCCACCAAATCATCATCATCATCATCATCATCATCATCATCATCTCCTTCTTTATCCAAATCCTCCATAGCTAGGGTTTTGGAGCTCAAATTGGAGATTTTCGCATATACGCGGTTTCGGCTCGATTCTTCCGCAATACTTCGAGGGATTGACCCTCTTAAGGTGGGAACAATAGTATTTTAACAAGTTCTCTTACAATTACAACATATTCATCTCAAATCAAACTAAACCTAGATTTTCTACTCAAAGTTGCATATGCATGGGGCTTGGGTCAATTTCTTTGGGTATTTTTGATAGATTTACATCATATATGACATCAATAACTATTTTAGACAAAAAGCCCTAATTTTAAATGATTTATGAGAAAGTTTGGTATATAACCTTCAAGTACGCATATGAGTATATACGCTAAGCTTTGATACGCTTATATATGATGTCATATATGGGATTTAAAGTATATTTCAGATAAAGTTACATATATTGGTGGTATTGTTGTTGTGTTTTAAGTTATAAGCTATATTTATGAGATTTTCTACTTACCTAGCCAGTCCGTAAATATGCTGGTCAAATACATAAATATGTTTTGAATGAATGAAGTATTTAAATCATATTGGGAGGCTAGTTGGGAACTCGTATACGCTGTTTGATTATATTAGACTTGGCTTGGGGCCAATTTGATGAAAGTTATGAAACCTCCCAAACTAAGGATTTTTATGGTTTCCTTTCTTAACTGACGGACTAGGCAGATCTTGTTAAATCTCAACAATACCACTACATGTTTTACACTATGGATATATACATATATACAAGTTTTACGAATGCATATGGAATGCATGTATATTCATATCTATATATGTTGGATTCTATATTCTTGTGATTTCATTGATTCGATGGGATGATTATTGTGATTTTACATCTGATGGCCACACTGGTTGTACTAGATAGATGGTGATTACCGGTAGCGTATAGCCTTGGTGGCTACGTGAGTATTATTGTAGCGTATGCCTGTGTGGCTGCGTGAGGTAGCGTCTATGTGGACCTGGTAGGTGGTCCCTGCCTTGGCCAGAAGAAACCGAGTTGCCAGCTATCTCTGTGCACAGTAGATTTATGAAAATCCTAGACGTTTGTATGATATGTTATTGATGTGATAGATCTAGTCGCGGTGTTGTGGCATATGCAGTATGATGATGTATATATATATTGCCTTTCATGTACTTTGGGTCGGGGACATTATATATATACATTTCACGAAAGGTTTTCCGTACTTTGGCTGCTTCAGAAATATAGTGTATATATATATATATTTACACTTGTATATACAAAAAGAAAGGTATATTACTCAGAGGTGATTCTTTATAGAGAAGCAGCTCATAAACTATTTTCATTATAGTGCATATCATGGCATGCATCATTTCCAACCTATTTTCTTATACCAAACCCTTATAGTTCCCACTGAGCCCGTTTGGCTCACTCCCATTTTCCAAACCAGGTTTTGCAGGTATTCCCGGGGATGGTACGCTTATGGAGTCTAGTAGCTCTGACAGCCCCTGATTACCAAAGTCGTTTGGAAACGACTAGTATTATACTTTTTCTTATATTGATAATAAGTCGCACATCCTATTGATTGTTGTACTGCTGGAACATTGTTGTAAAAAGAAAAACTATTTTATTTTGTATTAGGACCTCATTGGAGGCTTTGTATATATGATCTTTCTTAAATGTGGAATATTTAGTGGAAAACTATTATATGTACATTTTGACAGGATTTGGTTTATTATATGAATAAACTCCACATGCCAGATTTTCTCTTAAAATGATTTTATTACTTGAATCTACTTTTGGTGTAAAATTCTAAGTTATACAGCTTATCACCCGTCGTCGCGTACGACTCCATGGCTAACCGGGTCCCGGAGGTACAATCTTCTAAACGGGATTTCGGGGCATCACACATATATAATCACTTAAACATTTTTTTAATCATAATAGGGTACTCAACTGTGTGGGCCATGAGAGAGAGATCCTAATAATTCAAAAGTTTCTGCCAAGCTGTTAATAAAATAAGTGCAGCAAACGCGTGTACCAACAAACTTGTTAGTTTGTTTAAACAAAAATTGTGTAGTATGTGAAAATAAATCTATAACAAAACAAAAGGCAAATGAAGGAACTACCTGAAGCACTGGCCTCAATTTCTTTAGCAAAGATTTTATAGGTCTCTTCTTGAGCATCACATTGATATGATCCGGTCTAGCTTCAATTTCTATTCAACCATGGTGGTTTGTGGCATTCTAAATGATGATCCGCACATGATGAATCACAAGGATAGAGCATGGAAATTCAAATGGAATTTTATAGAATTTCACATGCTTGAAGCAAGGAGCTTAAATGATAATCATACATTTAATGGAGTTCCTAAGGACTGGGCGTGGAAGTTCAAGAGGTTAAAACGGCAAGGAGTCCCATTGGAATAATCTAGAAGATATTAATTTAAATTGTTTTTAAATTAATAGGGCTTCTTGAGTCTCATTATTCAATTAGGAATTAGAATTAGTAGTTTCCTTTTTGAATATTTTCCTTATTGTCTTATTATTAATTTCCTTATTGTGTTAGGATTATTCTAGAAGTTATTTTCCTTTTCTAAGTAGGAATTAGTTTCCTTTTTGAATTAGGATTCTAGTTTTGTTTCTCCTATTTAAAGGAGGCACATTATTGTTTTATTAAAAAATTAAGTTTTGATGATTAATAATATTGAGAGTTTTCTCTTTGTGTTCTCTAAGAACATGTTGAACATGTTGAATTGATTAATTCAATTGTTCTTGACTTATCAATCAATTCTCCACCAATTGATTGTGGCGTCTTCGACTATACCGAGGTTCGCGCTTCTTTAAGCGTTGGGTTGAGGTTTCCGCCTTCCATCTTTCGACGTATTCCAAGGTTCTTGCTACTTTTGTAGTTCAAGGGTTGAGGATCCATTAGCCTGCCTAGAAAAGACGATCCGAGTTCGCGTCACACATGATAGCCCAGCTAGCACGAAACAAAAACAAGATAAACAGCCCAACTCTCATGCCCCTGCTGCCAAAGCATTGAACAAATTTAAATAATAAATAGAAATTCTCTTAAGTAGGTTTGTCCTTTTCCTTTTTGGATTTTAATGGGGAGACTTTGAGTATTAATTAAATCTCAAAATTCATTAATCCATATAAAAAATCTAGAATTCATACATTTCTTAGTAAATAATCTTCGGGCACAACAAGAAGAGCACCATAATAAGGCATTCTTAGTAAATAATTCCCATCAATCAATTCTGCATTCGATAGCACAAAATCTAAAACCAACACATACAACCAAATTAAATTTAAGAAAAAGGCATTAGGAAATGGTTATACTTTATTAATTATACAAAACTAAGGGAGAAATATGAGTCGAGTTTCTTCTCGAAAACTATAAAATAGTTTGTAACGTTGTAATAACCCATCTCAAATCAATAGTCCCACTTTTTAACATGACATATTTTTTTTAACAACAAAAGCATTCTATTTAATTTGATTTACCTTGAATTTCTAAGCAGCCAAACTGTGTGTTAAATACAAAATATAAAGAAGGAAGAAGGCTTAAAATAAGCTCAAAATACCAATAAATATGATTAGCGAGATAAGCTAAAAATAGAATCAAAGATATATATACGTGTACATATATATAAATATACCCCCGCAATTTCCTCACATTTGTTATTTTCTATACATGTGAGGAGCGCTAGCATTGTAGTTTATATTTACCTTAACAACGAGCTATTCACCAGAATAATATTGTTCCACGTCTGTTATTGCCGCTTCATATCCACTTTGACAAACCTGGTAAGGTAATACATATCCGAACTCTAAATAAGGCAAAAGAGAAGCAGATGTAACAACGACGAACAACAATACAGATGCGAATCAGACTCCAAAAATTGCCAGTGCAAGCATCTAATACACCATCAACCATGAATAGTTTACCAAACCATTAGCAAGTTACTCACCAAAATGGCCATGATCAGTGATGATACACAGACCCTCATTGTCAACTCTATGAAGCTCATCTATCCTAAGTTTGAAAAATGATGAGCCTGAGGATAGCACGAGAGCTAGATCATGGAGTGAAGACTATGCAGATCCCATCCGGGTTCCAAGTGGTCCAATCACCCGAGCTAGAGTAAGGAAGATGAAGGAAGCACTCGTGAGCATGGTCCACGAGTTGATGAATAAAGCTGACGCTTGGAAAAGCATTCAAGGAGATGAAGAGCACGAATGGAAAATAATGCTTAGCCAAGAAGACGTAAAATAATTAGGACGTTTTTATTAGTTTTTATTAATTTGCAGCCCAAGGATTATGTATAATTAGTATTTAGAGTGATGGGCTTGGTAAGGGTGTTTTTGGGCTTGTTTAGAGCTCTCCATTATTTTTGTTGCCTTAGAATTGGGCTTGTTTTTGTTATTTTCGAAATTAGGGTTTGTTTAGGGTTTCATTAGGGTTTTCTCTTCTCCTCCTATTTAAAGGAGGCAACTCTTATGTTTGGAGGCAGCTTTGTTTATCAATACAATTTCGAGTGTGTGTTTCACCTCTTGTGTTCTAAGAACACTTCGAACAGCCAGAATTTAATTCTTGTTGTTCTTCGACTTATCAATCAATTAATCCATCAATTGATTGTTTGTCTTCGACTATACTAAGGTTCATTCTCATTTTTGGGATTGGGTCGAGGTTCCACCTCCATCATCTTCGCGTGATTCCAAGGTTCTTACGTATTCAACGTCAAGGGTCGCGGATTCTTCATATCGGATAGAAATACGGTCGTGATTCACATCAAAAATGCGGACAAAAAAATCTATTCATTTGTATGCATATGTACACTAATATACAATTTATTTTATATTTAGAGAAAGAACTTACTGAATGAACATTTAAGCTTCGAGTAGAGCTAGAGAATGCAGCGTCGGAGGTATCCAGCTTGTTCGTAAAACTTGGTTTGTATTTGGTTCTCCACAATTTGACCGTATTTTTGGCCATTAATTTCTCTGGCAAAGAAATAAAAATAAATAAATAAAACACACACACATTGCTATCTCTTTACTTTTTTATTTACTAAACACAAGAATAATATAGAAAACGGAAAATTCTAATCTAGAAATTTAATACTTAATTAGCTCAGCAAATGAAAGTTTTATACAAAAGATTTAAAATAATAAAAAATCAAGTTCTACAAAAAAAGAAGAAGAAAACAATGAGATGATAAAAATGTGAATAGAAAACATATACCAGCACTATCTTAATTGCAAACAAGAATAAACGAAACTCAAGAATTTCTTAGTCACCTTCAGGGAAGCTCTTTGCCCTTCTTAATTAGGATCCATTAACCAACATAGTATCACTTATGGTTGAATCAATCTTATTTATAAACAATCAAATCAAAGAACAAAATTATTAATGATGATGTGAATCGCAACCATATTTCTATCCAATATGACGAATCCGCGTCCCTTGACGTTGCATACGTAAGAACCTTGGAATCACGCGAAGTTGATGGAGGTGGAACCTCGACCCAATCCCTAAAATGAGAATGAACCTTGGTATAGTCGAAGACAAACAATCAATTGACGGATTAATTGATTGATAAGTCGAAGAACAATAAGAATTAAATTCTGGCTGTTCGAAGTGTCCTTAGAACACAAGAGGTGAAAAACACTCTCAAATTCGTATTGATAAAACAAGGCTGCCCGTAAACATTAGAGTTGCCTCCTTTAAATAGGAGGAGAAGAGAAAACCCTAATCAAACCCTAAGGAAACCCTAAAAACGAAAATAACAAAACAAGCCCAATTCTAAGGCAACAAAAATAATGGAACACTCTAAATAAGCCCAAAAACACTCTTAGCAGGCCCATCACTCTAAATACTAATTATACATATTCCTTGGGCTGCAAATAAATAATAAAGAACAATAATAAAACGCCCTAATTAGTCTACGTCTTCTTGGGTAAGCATTATTCTCCATTCTTGTTCTCCATCTCCATGAATACTTCTCCAAGCTCCAGCTTTATTCATCAACTCTTGGACCACGATCATGAGTGCTTCCTTGATCTTCTTGGCTCTAGCTCGGGTGATTGGGCCACTTGGAACCCGGATGGGATCTGCATAGTCTTCACTCCATGATCCATCTCTTGTGCTATCCTCAGGCTCATCATTCCCCTCCTCTTGAAAAGGAATTGTCCTCAATTCGTCACCTGTACTAAACGGACTTAGGTCAGCGACATTAAATGTAGCACTTACATTATACTCACCTGGTAGATCAAGTTTATATGCATTGTCATTGATCCTTTGCACAACTTGAAACGGTCCATCTCCTCTCGGTAAAAGCTTAGAACGCCGTTGAACTGGAAAGCGTTCCTTCCTCAAGTGCAACCAAACCCAATCTCCTGTTTCGAAAACCATCTTCTTCCGTCCTTTGTTGGCTTGTCGCACATATTGCTTAGTTCTTCTCTCAATGTTTTGCCTTGCCTTCTCATGAATCTGTCTAACAAACTCAGCTTTCTTCCTGCCATCTAGGTTAGCATGCTCAACAGGTAATGGTAACAAATCCAAAGGAGCCAACGGATTAAAACCATACACAATCTCAAAAGGAGAAAACTTAGATGCAGAATGAACAGATCGATTATATGCAAACTCAACATGAGGCAAACATTCTTCCCACTCTTTCAAGTTCTTCTTAATTATGGCACGCAACAAAGTGGATAAAGTTCTGTTTACTACTTCCGTTTGACCATCAGTTCGGGGGTGACATGTAGTAGAAAACAATAATTTAGTACCCAACTTTCCCCACAAAGTTTTCCAAAAGTAGCTCAAAAACTTTGCATCCCTATCAGAAACTATGGTTCTAGGCATGCCATGCAAACGCACAATTTCTTTGAAGAACAAATTAGCAATTCGTGGTGCATCATCAGTTTTATGACAGGCAATGAAATGAGCCATTTTAGAAAATCTATCAACCACCACGAAAATAGAATCATTCCCATGTTTAGTCCTAGGCAAACCCAACACAAAATCCATAGAAATATCAACCCAAGGGTCACTAGGAATGGGTAATAGAGTATACAAACCATGGTGATTTAACTTAGACTTTGCCTTCTTACAACTAACACATCTCTCACATATTCTTTCAACATCTCTTTTCATGTGAGGCCAAAAGAAGTGTTCTTGTAATACTCCTAAAGTCTTAGCTATACCAAAGTGTCCCATTAAACTCCCACCATGTGCTTCTTTCACAAGCAATTCGCGCAATGAGCATTTAGGCACACAAAGTTTGTTTTCACGCATTAGAAATCCATCATGCCTAAAGTACTTATCAAATGCCAAATTTTCACATGCATTGAATATATCTCGAAAATCAGCATCATCATAATACAAATCCTTGATGTATTCAAACCCAAGCAATTTAGCATCTAAAGTGGCAATTAAAGTATACCTGCGTGATAAAGCATCCGCTACAACATTCTCTTTACCTTGCTTGTACTTGATCACATGTGGAAATGTCTCTATGAACTCCACCCACTTGGCATAGCGCTTGTTTAGCTTTTGCTGCCCCTTCAAGTGCTTCAATGATTCATGATCCGTGTGAATCACGAACTCCTTTGGCCAAAGATAGTGCTGCTAGGTATCCAACGCTCTCACCAACGCGTAAAGCTCCTTGTCGTAGGTAGGGTAATTTAAGGTCGCCCCACCTAGCTTCTCACTAAAGTATGCTATTGGTCTTCCTTCCTGCATAAGAACAGCACCAATTCCATTTCCTGAAGCATCGCATTCAATTTCAAAAGTCTTTGCAAAGTTAGGTAAAGATAACAATTTCGAATGCTCCTCTCCCCATTTGAATCCCACATTCTTTTTGATCACTTCAGTCAATGGCGCCGCAATAGTACTAAAGTCATTCACGAACCGCCGATAGAAACTAGCAAGTCCATGAAAACTCCGCACTTGCCCAACACTTGTAGGACTTTGCCATTCTTGAATCGCCTTCACCTTTTCTTTATCAACCTGAATCCCTTGTGCACTTACAACAAAACCAAGAAATACAAGCTTATCAGTGCAAAAGGTGCACTTTTTCAGGTTAGCATATAACTTCTCCTTTCGCAAGACATCCAAAACAGATTTTAATTGAATTACGTGGTCATCTAGACTCTTGCTATAGATAAGAATATCATCAAAATAGACTACAACAAATCTGCCAATAAAAGGTCTCAAAACATGGTTCATTAATCTCATGAAAGTGCTAGGTGCATTAGTCAAACCAAAAGGCATAACTAACCATTCATATAATCCATATTTTGTTTTAAAGGCTGTTTTCCATTCATCTCCTTCTTTCATCCTAATTTGATGATATCCACTTTTCAAATCAATTTTAGAGAATATACTAGACCCATGCAACTCATCAAGCATATCATCTAAACGTGGAATGGGGTGATGATATTTTACCGTGATATTATTTATGGCTCGACAGTCCACGCACATTCTCCACGTTCCATCCTTCTTTGGTACTAGCAAAACTGGCACCGCACATGGGCTCATACTCTCTCTCACATACCCTTTCTCCAACAGCTCTGTAACTTGCCTTTGAAGTTCCTTTGTTTCCTCCGGATTACTCCTATAGGCTGGCCGGTTTGGAATGGAGGCTCCGGGTACGAAATCGATTTGGTGCTAGATGGGTGGTAAACCGCTTGGTGTATCCTCCGGGAAGACGTCACCAAAATCCTGCAACAAAGAGACAATAACACTAGGCAAAGAAGAATTTAGCTCGTTAGTATTCAAAAGCGCTTCTTTGTATACAAGTACAAGAAGCTGATTACAAAGCATCGCTCTTTTCACTTCACTAGCTCTCGCATAAAAATTCTTTTGCCTCCTCTCAAATTTGCTCTCAATAGTCACTGGTTTTTCCACTCTACTCTCTTTCTTTTCCTCACCACTATCTCTCTTTTCCTTTTCAACTCTCCGCTGCTCCTCCTCACTTTGCAACTTCAACTGATTGGCATAGGCTTGCTGTGGCGGTAAAGGTGCAAGAATGATTGTTCTCTTGTTCATCTCAAATGAATATTTATTGGTGAAGCCATCATGTTTAACTCTCCTATCATATTGCCATGGTCTCCCCAATAACATATGGCCGGCTTGCATGGGAACCACGTCACAAAGCACTTGGTCCTCGTACCTACCAATGCTAAAGGACACCAAAACCTGCTTGTTCACCCTCACTTCACCGCTATCATTCAGCCACTGCAGTTTGTAAGGCCTTGGGTGCTTAGTCGTGTGCAATGCTGGCTTCTCCACCATCGTCGTGCTAGCCACATTAGTGCAACTACCTCCGTCTATCACCAAACTACACACCTTGCCTAGCACTAGGCACCTAGTGTGGAAAATATTCTCACGCTGCTCCTCATCCTCCTTTGCTTGCGTGTTAAGTGCTCTTCTTGCAACTAATAACTCACCCTGGATGGCACTCTCCTCTTCTTCGACATCCTCCAAAGGTGGCATAGCTTCAGCGCCTTCTTCATCCGTTTCATATTCCCCATTATCCAGAAGCATCATTACTCTCTTATTCGGGCATTGAGTGGAAACATGGCCCCTTCCTTGACACTTCCAACAAATAATGTCCCGATTTCTAGTCGTAGGAGTATTAGCGGGGGCTACCTTAGCTTGGCTTCCACCAGGAGCTTCCGATTTCGATTCTACTTTCGGTTTTGGAGTGGTTGCTTTGTCATCCTTCTTCCACGGACTTTGTTTCCATGGAGTAGAGTAAGAACTTTGGCTTGGCTTGAAACTACCCCTCCTCTTGAGCTGCCTCTCTATTTTAATTGCCGTGTGCACCATATCTTCAATCTCAACATATGGCTGCAATTCAACCGCGTTGGCAATTTCCCGGTTTAACCCACACAAGAACCGCGCCATGGTAGCTTCTCTATTTTCATCAACCTTGGCCCGAATCATGGCCACTTCCATCTCCTTATAGTATTCGTCAACATTACGATTTCCCTGCGTAAGCCCCTGTAATTTTTGGTACAATTCCCGATAATAGTGATCAGGTACAAACCGCTTTTTCATCAACCGCTTCATCTCATCCCAAGTCTCCACGGGCCCTTCATCGCTACGCCTTCTCTCTATCATCAAGCGATCCCACCAAACAAGTGCATAATTTGAAAATTCAATAGCCGCCAATTTCACCTTCTTGGACTCGGAGTAATTATGGCAAGCAAATACTAATTCAACTTTCTTGACCCACTCAAGATAGGCCTCGGGGTCATTTTTCTCTTGGAAGGATGGAATCCTCATTTTGATCCCATTCATGTTGTCATCCTCCCGATTAGATCCCCTACCAAACCGTCTACCATTCCGTCGGTTAGCGTTTGCCGAATCGACATCGCTATCCCCATCGTCAAAGCTATCTCGGTAATAATTATCAAAATCAGCCCTCCGTTCCCTAGGCTGCGGTCTCCCATTTCTTTGAGCATTATGTGATATGCCGGATTGCTCAATTTGAGTGCTCTCAACTCTATCTACCTTCACCCGCATTCTCTTCAACTCCTCACTCATCTCTTCCACCTGCTCTTTAAAGACACCCAACTCCTCTCTCATCAACTTTTGTAAGGTGCTCGTCATGGCTTCTTGGAATAACCTAGGATCAAAACTAGACATATTGCTGCAAAACAGAGGTTAGCACAATATAAAGAAATAAATTTTCCTCACTGCACTCCCTTACGTGTTTCGCTCAAATAATATCACTCTGATTTTACCGCTCGTGTTTAGTGCTCAATGTATTGATATTCCTCTCAATTTTCACCTTTTGGAACTTCAAACAAATCGAAAAGCAAGAACTCTTTTCTTGGCTGCCCAAACAGACTAATCACAACCCAAACAGATCAATTGTATGCTAGGACAAGTACGTTTTCACCAAGAGCTCAAGAAACAGGAATCCCAATGAAATATGGACAAAATACGAAGCCAAATTTCGAAACAAATTGAGCGAAAATTTCGTCTCGTGAAAAAGTGATTTTTGGAACCCTTGGAACCTATAGAATCTGAATGATAAAAGAAATAAAGTGAAAATTCGGAATTTTTTTTTTCCTGTCCTAGAATCACAAGTCTACTAGGGTTTTATATCAATACCAGCCGCCACAACTATCAAAACCTACTCATAAAGTCCAGCCGCCACAATTATCAAAACCTAGAAATAAAGTCAAGTCTAGGGTTTGATATCAATACCAGCCGCCACAACCATCAAAACCTAGAAATAAAGTCCAGCCGCCACAACTATTAAAACCTAGAAATAAAGTCAAGTCTAGGGTTTTATGATGCAAACCAGCCGCCTCAACTATCAAAAGCCACCGCAATATCAAGTTAACTAGGAATCAAGAGAATAGCAACTAGAGATTTTCGCAAACAACAAATCGAACACCACTTTAATCTGGACAGATTATGAATGGACAGATTCGCTAATATGGTTCAACAATGAAATTGAAGATTTCGACTTTGAATAACTCCATTGAAACAAGACAAGCAGATCCGTAGTATGTAGATCTATAAGCAGATTCGAGAGTTACTTAGCAAGAACAGATTATCAAAGGTAGGAATAGATTTTTTTTTTTTTTTGAACAAGAACAGATCCGTAAATAGCAAGAACAGATTATCAAAAGTAGGAATAGATTCTTAAGAACAAGAACAGATCTGCAATAATAGGAACAGATTCGTAATAGCTAGAACACGTTAAAAATAAAACCTGGATAGAAAGAATCGTTCTGATACCAATGATGTGAATCGCGACCGTATTTCTATCCAATATGACGAATCCGCGACCCTTGACGTTGAATACGTAAGAACCTTGGAATCACGCGAAGATGATGGAGGTGGAACCTCGACCCAATCCCAAAAATGAGAATGAACCTTAGTATAGTCGAAGACAAACAATCAATTGATGGATTAATTTATTGATAAGTCGAAGAACAACAAGAATTAAATTCTGGCTGTTCGAAGTGTTCTTAGAACACAAGAGGTGAAACACACACTCGAAATTGTATTGATAAACAAAGCTGCCTCCAAACATAAGAGTTGCCTCCTTTAAATAGGAGGAGAAGAGAAAACCCTAATGAAACCCTAATTTCGAAAATAACAAAAACAAGCCCAATTCTAAGGCAACAAAAATAATGGAACACTCTAAATAAGCCCAAAAACACTCTTAGCAGGCCCATCACTCTAAATACTAATTATACATATTCCTTGGGCTGCAAATAAATAATAAAGAACAATAATAAAACGCCCTAATTATTCTACGTCTTCTTGGGTAAGCATTATTCTCCATTCTTGTTCTCCATCTCCATGAATACTTCTCCAAGCTCCAGCTTTATTCATCAACTCTTGGACCACGATCATGAGTGCTTCCTTGATCTTCTTGGCTCTAGCTCGGGTGATTGGACCACTTGGAACCCGGATGGGATCTGCATAGTCTTCACTCCATGATCCATCTCTTGTGCTATCCTCAGGCTCATCAAATGACACTAGTAATGGAATTAATGTTTCTCTTGTTTTTGTTTCTAATGTACAAACCATTGAAGTTTATTTTTGTAGAGTATGAATTAATAACCCTCTAAGTAACACCATTTGTTTACCAATAGTTACTTAGATCACCGTCCAATGGGATACCAAACAATACAAACCTACCCATACTGAAGAATAAGGCATTTACCCTCACTAAAAAAATACATTAAAAATACAAGGCTCCACTACCACCCTACATGATATATATATATATATATATATGTGTGTGTGTGTGTGTGTTGTTCTTCCTTAGAGAGAAACAAATGGGTTTTTAACTAAAAAAATAATCTAACTAAAAACAACAAGAAAACTCTTATTTTTTGGTATAGGGACAGGAAGAACACACATAAGCACACATCGAATCTGAAGAACTTGATTAACTTGAAGGAAATAAGCATCAATTAAACCTCACCCATAAAATCCACATAAGAAAAAAAATACTATTTACATCTGAAAAGAATAAGATCTCAAAAACATGGAACAACTAGTAATGAAACTGGCAAAACTTTAAACCAAATACCAGAAAATGCTCTAACAACAAAACTGAATGTCGCTTGTTGATCTGCAGCAGTGTATTAACTGAGAATGCTACAAAATCCTAATCCTACACATAGTAGGAGACTAGAAAATAGGATCGTAAGCATAAAAGGAAACTAAATCAAAATAATACGTAAAATTAGAAGATCTTACTAACAAAAAAATCACACACTACACATTTAGCTATTGCTCTCCCACACGAAGCAAGTTCTTCACTAAATTCAAAAATCGAATGGAAATAAATAAAAGGGGAAAAAAAGTTAGTTGCTGTAGTTAGTTACCTCTAAGGCGATAAAATCGTTTCCACAAAGGTTGCTAACCCTACAACCAAATAACGAGAAGTGATTTCATTGAAAAAAAAAACCAGATCTGAATAGAAAAGAAAGTTACCAACATGAATCGATATCTTCAATTAACAACTTCCCTAAAAATAATCGGTGATTGATGAGAGATAAGGGAAAAGGAAACTGATTGAACAATAAAAAAATTAAAAAAATAGAAGACACAAGCTTACAGAGAAAAGGAGGAGGAAATCACAAAGGGCAAGGCTTTAAGGTTGTGTGCGGCGTAATGAACTCAACAACATTGATTGAAGGTCGTGTGCGGCGTAACTGAGAGGATAGAGACTAGCGGCGCCAGTGAGACGAGAGAATGAGTTAGGGTTTCATGATTAACAAGATATGACATTTAGGGCTTTGAGTACTAGTGCATAGAGAGGGTGATTAAGAGGGATAAGGTTTTGAGAGGGTAAGAGATGGTGGTTCGATTGAGGGTAGGAGGTGAGAGATGGTGGTTCGATTGAGGGTAGGAGGTGAGAGATGGTGGTTCGATTGAGGGTAGGAGGTGAGAGATGGTGATTTGCGATGGGGATGAGCGAGGCAGAGAGGAAGAGTGTAATACGCTCTATTTCGGATTGGGGGCTGAGAGTGATATAGGGATATTTGGCTGAAAAAATTAGAGGGATTATTCCCGCCCGTAAAAGGTTACATTTTATTAAGCTTTGTCTCGGTTCTAAAATTAGAATTATACTAGAAATGCTTTACGACAGTTTATAACCGTGATAATATTATTAAAAGAGGAGTGCACTTGCAGCATATAGTGACTTTAGTCTTTGGTGCGGATCAAAACTGACACAAGTACTTATCACGAACTAAAACCGTGACAAAGGCTCCGCATATTTTAGTGACAATTTGCCCATTTTGGTGTAGTTATTTTGGTTGGTGATGATGTGTGTATGAATAAACCTTTGAATCTCTCTAAATAGAACTCTCAAACTCTCTCTAGAGAGCTCTCGGCAGTTGGTGATGAAATGAGAGGAGATGAAGAACGTAAATATATATATACTGTTGCTTCAAATTTGCGGGTACTGTTCACACGTGGGGGAGTTGCAGCCCCGAACTTTGGACGAATATAACTTCTCGCTCGAATGTTCGATTGAGGCTCTTTATGTCCACGAAAAGCTTACTCAGAGCTCTACAACTTCCTAGAAAGAAGTGTCTCCAAATTCTGGACAGATAATTCCCAAAAAATTGACGAAATCAGCGCATTAATGTTACCGAATGAACAACTGATAGCGATTGACCTATTTCGCGCTCAGTTTCGACCTAATAAATGTCCGAATTTGCCTTCGGACGAAACACAAAAGTTGTAGATTACCTAAAAATCTAGGGTACTTAGTGGATGGAAACTCAATCTGATGAGGAACAAAGGAGTTACACTTCCTCCAAGTTAACCAAAAATTGTGAAGTCGGGTAAATTGAAAACTTGCAATCTATATCCCGATTTTGACTCGAACCACCCAAAATGACTTATTAGAAGTCTCCGAACCCTGTCGCTCCTTTCAGAACAATATTTCACTATTCGAAGCTCAAAATCGCCATAATCACAATTTTTGAACGTGATAAACTTGAGATTTAGGAACGGGGTGTTACCGACTGACTCAAAAAGGTCCAAAAGAAAGAATTCAAGTTCTAACAGGATTTAAACATTAATCGGGCTTATAAAGAGTACTAGCTTGCAATTCAAAACATGGGGTATTATAGAAGAAGTTGAAGCAAAGTCTGCATTGATTGTTTTGGTACTTAAGAATAAACACCCCAAGTTTTTTACTAAGAATCGTAAACTAAAGGATGACGGTGTTAAGGTGGCTTGGTTTAGGAGGTCAATATTGTTTAATTTGCCATACTGAAAGGACCATTCAGTACGACATGTTTTAGATATAATAAATGCAAAGAAAAATATCATCGAGAACATAGTGGGAATATGTATTAATGGGAGTCATTCGAAGGATGTGGTAAATGCTCGAAATGATCTTCATAAGTTGAAGATTAAAATATCGTTATGGCTAAATGAAGATCCTAAAACTGGTAGAGTTACAATATCAGTTAGAGATTTTCCGTTGTCCACTGTCGAAAGAAATGAATTCTTAATTACATTGTTTGACTTGAAGGTTCCCTCTAATTTATCTTCTAATTTACTTAGATTTGTCCACCATGCAACCCACGATTTAAAAACAATGCAAGTCTCATGATTGGCATCTAATTATTCAATTGGTCCCCCTATATTTAGACATTGTTTTATGAAGCACAAGGATCTTCGGAAGGCTATTAAGCAGGTAAGGTTGTGCTTTACCTTACTATGTGCAAAAGTTGTGAATAGAAAATACATTATGGCAGTTAAGGCTACTATGGTCGAGTCTCTGTGTGCTTTTGAGAAGTACTTTCCTCCCTCGTTCTTTGACATAAGCATCCACTTGTGCACTTATGTGATGAGGCACTTTAACATGGCCCTACTAAGTATCATTAGATCCATCCTTTCGAGCAGCTGATGAAAACCTTCAAAGATTATGTGAAAAATACCCAGTGTGTTGAAGATTCAATTACAGAATAAGTGATACGACCTACGGTGATATCGCTCAAAACCCGCAAATACAACGAATTGGTTGTGCGAACCTTGACACAGACACACACGAAAACCGTAGCAAATTAAGAACTCGGACCGTTTCTACAATCAGATTCTAGTGGAAAATGAAGACGCCACAACCGGGTGCGGAATACCGATTGATAAGTCGGATGAACGCCACGGACAAACCGATAAGTTCAAGTAGTTCGTGAAGAACCAAAGAGGATTAAAATCACTCAATATTATTATGAATAAAGTCTTAGATAATAATAAAACAATGAACCCCCCTTTAAATAGGGAGGAGAAAACTTAGGCCACAAGAAACCAATCCAATAAGGAATCCTCAAACAAATCCTAATCCAACGAGAACTAGTCTTTAAGACGAAATAACAATAATAAATAAATAATAAATAAAAAACGAGTGGGCTGGCTTGACTCCACTTCTTGGGCCGCATAGACATGGTCTTCTCACTCCAATTGGGCTTGAATAAGTGTAACCCAGCCCCCATTTTGTGCTCCACGTTTTTCCCCTCCAATGGGCTTGATTGTGCCTTCTTCTTGAGCCCAAATAGCTTGAATTAATCCATTAAGCTCAGCCTTTAACTTCTTAGCCCGCGACCTTGTAATTGGGCCTGTTGGAACTTGGATGGCCTTTGAATTGTCTTCATTTTGCACAACAGTCTTGCCTCCATCAATAAGCTTTCATGTATGCAAAGGAATATATTCCTAACCAAACTAATGGATTATGTGAGTGCTTTGACAATGAATCAGAAGGATTTGCCAATGATGAGGTTTTGGGGAATAGAAAGTTGGTGACACTAACAAGTGTTTAATATGAATAAGTAACAAGATATGTTTTTGCAACGCGCGAAGCTATAAACCATTGGAAAGAGCAAGTATTTTTGAATTTTAACTCTAAATTATTAGTCATTTATTAATTGTTAGGCACCATAATTCCCTTAAGTAATCTATGTTTTATGATACAAGAAAGATAATACATCCGAACCATGAAGAAAGATAAATAAATCTGGGAATATATACAATGAATTTAGGATTTGGGTATTAAAAAAGGCATGCTAGCAATTCTTATGTCTTATTTCTAAATACTAATAATACAAAAGTTTGTCTTATTAGTAATTAATGTCCTATAATTTCAATTGTTGAAAAGTGGCGATGCCTCATCAATGCTTGCATGCTTTGGCAGAGGGCCTAACTTCGTGGCTAAGGGATATATGAAATATCGTTTTAATGGTTTTATGCTTTCATCTAGTGCACACAAGGTAAAACTCATTGCTAAACAAAACAATAGTATCTCAATTAATGCTATTTTACTTCAAGGCTAGTTCAAAGGATAAAAGGTTAGTTGAAGCCGAGATGACATATTATGGGATTATAAGACAAATTTTTTTATTTTTTTTTATAAGAAACGGAGCTTATATTGATAAGAAATCAAGTACAAGCAAAGGAGTTGGAAGTGGACGAGAAGTCCACAAACCAACAAAAAAAGTACATATTATAAAAATAGAAAGGAAAAAAATAACCAAAAGGCATTAATGGGAGCTGCTCGAATCCTACATCATCAACAAATAGAACTACCATTACAAACAGCCCCGATCCAGAAACATAGAAAACCCACTAAATGGTCTTTAGCTAACATCCATTAATAATTTGTTCCTAATCCATAGCGGTTGCCTAGTCTCTCTGAATGTCTGAAATTGATAGTATACCAAACTCATTATTAAACTATTTGAGATTTGATAGTATAAGGAAAATTTTAGTATTAAACTATTTGAGATTTGATAAGCGGAAGCAAAAACCCTAGGTCTAATCAATTCAACTATTGAAAACCTGTGTTAAGTTATCTAGCAGTTTATATCAAGCAATCATACAAAGCAATCCACACAGTAAGAGAAAGTAACGAGATATCCGTACTTGTGTACGACTAATCATCGGGACTAACTAACAGTACTTCATTATAATTAAAACGAATTACAAACTCGATGACTTACTACTATTGTCTTACACAAAGTACTCAACAACCCTGTCACTTCTCTATCTTAGATTCCAACCATAGTAGGTCTGGCACAACACTTCCTGCTTCACGGCTTACCCGTCACCTTTTGCCATGACCTTGATTATAGACTTTCACCTCATTATGCTATTTCCCTTATTGCAAGCAAGCCACTTCACTCGACCCGTCTTCAATCGCAACTGAAGCCTGTTCTGTAGGATCTCTCAAACTTTAAAACCACAATTCTTTGATTTGAAGAACAATATGATCTTTACGCTACGTAAACAAACCCTATGTGGTGAAGAAAATCTCCCTCAAGGGTTAGAGTGTTTTATTATCTATTTAGCTTTGAAAAACTCTAAAACTTGTGTGCCCATGGAGTTTATTTATAGGCAAATCCCATGACCAAAACCTATTAGAATTAGGTTTAAAACACTTGAAAGGGAGTTTTACATCATCCATACCCGTCTAGAAAAATCCCAAACCGATTTGACTATAAAAAATATGAAAAATCCTCGAAAATGAGTTTTTACATAGGAGGACCGGCCTTCAACTCATGCAAACCACTGAGTTATGGCTGAGTTTAATACCAATCTACCACTTTGGCTTTTCACCTACTCTTTGATTTTTTGACGTTTTGTCTTTGTTTTGACTCTGAACCAACACAAATCAACATGATAACTCTTAGAACATATTTAAAATAATACACTAGAGTTTTCGATTTATGCTGAGCAAACACGATCAAAATTGAAAAAACACTAGTTAAAACTCGAAATTGCATGTTTGACTCAAAAAGCTTTCGAATTCAATTTTAATGCTCAAGCATCACCTAGACCTTGAATCAAACCATCTTACCTTATAGACCTTAGAACATGAACTCTGTACAATGTATCTTGTAACATTTGCAAGTTTTTGTTGATGTTGTATCTCTAATTTTTCATTTGACGCAGAAACAATTACAACGAAAAACGAATTTTTGGCGTCGGAATCAAAGCCAACAAAAATATAAACCTTACGTGGGTGTCCACTTCCATCAAATGCAGTGAACCAATAAGCTTGCATTCAATAAGAACTGATGATATAATTCTCGTTGTGTAAGTTAAATTCTACACCACAAATCATATACTATATATTATAAAGACACACATACACAATATTTAAATAAATAATATAATGCATTCATTGCCCAGCAAAATTCTCACTAAAATAGTAAAACCAAGATTATAACATATCCAAACCAATAAGAGAAAAACATGGCTTTTTATATATCACTATAACACTCCTCTCATGCAATCACTACGTGGATGCATGTATATATATGTGTGTGTATCCTACTTTGGTAATTGGCTTCGTCGCTTTCCGTTGGAAAATAATAATGCAAGTTCGATCATTTTCGTAATTAGGGATGCATCGGTTGACACTAAATGCTTATTTACAAATTCACAGTTTCAACCTTAAAGTTTGGCAAAATTAAATATGGCCCTTAAACTTTTGGAAATTTCACTGACCAACTAGGGTGGGAAAACTTATCTTTATGTGGGTTTTTAGATGAAAATTGGGATCAGGATTGCATATTTATAATAAAGTCAATATCTAAAAATGTTAGGCCTCCCAAACTTTAGAAAATTACCAAAATTACCCCCAACTGATGGATCAGGCATGCCATCTTTTACAACAGGGATGAGCCTAGTAAAAGGACCTACCTTATGATGGTTGGGTCGTACAGATAGCTTTTGGGTTGATTAGACTAGTATTCTAGAAAGAGAGTGTGTGGGTTATAGATGGAAGAAGTGAGGAATGGAGGGGTTATTTGTACCCAAATGTCTCGTTTGGTTTACGGATTTTAGTACTTCGGAAACGAAAGTCATTCCTTTCCTTTGTTTGGCAAGCACAAATTCTGGAAACATTTTCCCGAGAGAAGGAAAAGTAGGGGGTAAAACCATTCCTCTCAAAATACATGGGATTGATTTCCCATGTGATTTTCAAGCATTTATTACAAAAAATTTTGACAATAATAGCCTTACCTAAATGCTTTCCATACTTTACCAAACACAAGAAAGGAAACTTGACACGAAATTTAGTTTCCCACCTTCATGGGAAAGATAAGGGAATTGATTTTCTTTCCATGAATCAAACAAGGCCAAAGAGTAAGGAGTGGGGAAAGTGCGTATTAATCTTCTGGTGGGACCTAACTCCACCAATTTGCCAAGCAAGCTACTTTTCAGTCCAGCTTGTTCCAATGTAGGTTTGCTCGAATTACGAGGTTTCCAACCTGTGTTCTGGCATTGTCGAATATTCCTGGAAATCCCTGACAAGCTCTGGGGATGTATTGGATTTCCTAGAATAACCCAGAAACTCCGAAAATGCATGATGATTTGAGAAATCCAACCTCATTAAAAAATAACATACTCCAAAACATTCACTTTTGGGTCGAGTTAAATATTCTCCTAGGTCACACCATTTTTTCATTGCTAAGAGAAAGAGTTAAGTTTTTTTGTATGCATCATTGAAATCTTTTTGTCATTATCTTTTTTTCTTTGAAAGAAAAAAAAAAGAAAAATAATCTTCATATATATATATTGTCTAATTTTAGTCATAATATATTTTTGTTTAATAGAGCTCAACTAGTAATTTTCAAATATATAAATTATATTAAAATTTAATTTTTGAATTTAAATTTATGAAATTCTAAAGTTTTATAAAAAAATTGATGACTAAATAGGATGCAGTAGAGAGAGCAAGAGTTAGGTTTTGGTGTATGTTTTGTTTGTGAGTAGCTTTTTTTGGTGATTTTATGTTTTATTGTGAGTGTTAATCTAGCAGCTTACAAATGTTAATACCATTAAGAATCATTTCTACCTTTTAAATTAATTTACTTATTTGATCAAACATGAAATTTCGAATTGGGGACGGACCCCGCTTATTCGGGTGAATTGCAATGGGGATAGGCGAGCAGTTTATCCCATTGGCTCAACCTAGTTGAGTCAATTGGTTCAACTCCATAAGGTGATGACGAGGAATGAGTTTTCTTCCTTCAGTTGCAGCAGGTGGTTTATCTAGTTGCACCAAATGGTTCGACTAGTCAAGTCCCTAGTGCGACTAGTCGTAAAGTGAAATCTTATTTGCAAATCGAGATTGGGTTGGTTAGGAGTTGCACCACATGGTGCAAGTGTCTGGCCAACTGGTGCGACTAGTTGAATCTCATGGTGCTCGAACTTTCTAATACATAAAAGACAATTTTACTTTGAAAATGAATGCATCTTTATTGAATTATTCTGCATCACTGCCAAAATTTACAGCTCATCGTCTAAAAGAAACACAAGAGAAGGATAACAAGGGCAGAGAACTTGGTCCTAAATTTATTTATTTTTAGTGTTTACGCAACAAAGCAAAAGCCACTGAAAATAAGGGAGGTGTTTTTATTTGTTTTTAAGTCACAACTTGTGAATAGTTTTCATATCGACAGCCTCAAGAAGAGTGTCCCTTTCAACATGATCCCACCATTTAAACAAGAAATTGTCCACAACTAGTCTGAACCAAGGGGATAGCTTCAGACCACCATAGCCTGCGTCTGCTTTTCTCAACAACTCTTTCAACTCGTCTCTATTCACATACCTAATGTCTGCTACTTCATCCGGGTTCGGATTCACTTTCACGTCACCAACTATGAATAGTAGGTAATCAACTGCCAAATCAGACAAAGACCAGACTCAACATATGTATATACTGCATCTCTGTCTGTTTGTCGTGTTTGTGTGTGTGTGTGAGAGAGAGAGAGAGAGAGAGGTGTTGAAAATTTGATTTCACTGAGTAATTATTAACAGATTGAAAGAAAAAATATGATTGACTGTACAGGTAAAAATAATAGTCACGTTAGGTGTTTCACGCTTGTTTAGTTCAAGTTTTTGTTCGTTCCTGGAATCCAAAATGGATATTTCACATAAAAAGTTTGACCATCATCAACTTGTGATTCAACTTTTTGACATCAACTATAAGAGACTCTTACTGCTCGTTTTGTTTGAGTTTTGGTTCATTCTTGAAATCTTAAATTTGTAATTTCACACTATGAGCTTCTTATGGTTCATGTCAAGAGGTTGATTTAGTTAGAAACCATCTCTCCCAAAAGCGACCCCATACTTGCACGTGGAGAGCAAACAAATTTCGAATTTTGAATTTTGGATTAACAAATAGGGAATGAAGGTGCCAAGGCTTGAACCTTGGATCTCCCAAAAAACCAACATCTGAAACCATGTTAGAAATCATCTCTCCTAAAAACTTAAGCTGTTAGGAGAAGGAACTGTAATGAATATCATGGTTAACAGATTTATATGTTGACGAGATTCAAACTTTCCATGTTAAGTTACCATTTTGGGTTCTAGGAACGAACAAAAACTCAACCAAACTACCACTTAGTTTGAATTTACCAAGGATTTTAGGAATGAACAAAAACTCAAAATTAATGGGCATGAAGTGTGTGTATGAGAGAGAGAGAGAGAGAGAGAGAGTAACAAGAACGGTAACGTTACATACGTTCATGCTCTCCCCACTTGCCATCAGAAGGAGCCTTATATAGTATGCGGCCCAACGAAGTGAAGTTATCAACTGGGATATCTTCAGAGGGAATACCTAGTTCGTCCCATAGCTTCCTCTGCGCCGCATTCCTAACACCTGCCGAAAGGATTTATATTTATTTGTTACCAAAATTACAACGCACGCATTAAAAAAAGAGGGCCATTTTAGTGGAAACATAAATGGGTATGTACGTTATTTATAAACAAATAAATAAATTACCAAGGGCATTCTCCTCTATAAGTTCTGGCTCTCGGTATAACGGATGACTACAGCACGTGTTCGTCCACACCAGAGGGAAAGTCACCTTTGTCGCAGACCGTTGCTGCACATTGACCACAACATACAATTACAACAATTCACATAAAGGAAAACAACAACTTTTTTTTCCCTTAAAAATAAAAATAAATAAATAAATAAATAAAATTATGAGGGAGAGAAACTAATTAAACTTGAGCATAGGGCCTTGAGGCTTTAATCCGAAGAAGTAATTTTGTAAATGTGGGGGTTTGTTTGTTAAAAAAGTTGGAAAAAACAACTAATTTTTATGGCAAGTTGGAAAAAGGGGCAAGTGGTAGGGTAAGTTGTTCTACTAGTTTTCTGTTTTCCGAGGAAAAAATTCTTTGGTGGTTGGTGAGAATTTATTTCCATGAAATTTTTTAAGAAGTAAATATAGTATCTCACCAAATCATGCATCGTTCTCCAACTTTTCATATAGATTTTTAGTCATTTTCGAAGTTTTTAGTTAAATACAGTAATACACCCATTTTGTTCTTCAACTAGGGTCAGCCAAGTGCATTTATATCTTATTTAACAAAAATATTACAATTTGGGAAAGGAAATCTAATCAAGTCAAATCAAATCAAACAACCAAGGAATAAAACTAGCAACTAAATCATTTTTCCTATTTAGAAAAAATAATATTAACAGATTGAAAGGAAAAAACAATTGACCGAATTATCAATGCACCATTGGATCCAACAACTCTTGGCAATTAGTATTTGCCAAGTGTAACTTCAATTCCCTACGCAAGTTCAAGGATTATCAAACATTCAAGACACAAATAGAACATGGTTGTTCATCTTTTACTAATTAAGGGCCAAGGGTGAAAGTCAAACATAGTGGTTCAACTATAATAACACGTGAAAGTCATACTAGAGTCTTAACTGAAAAGAGGAGTATAATTTTAAATTTTCCATTAAGCTTTTTGTGGTCTTTAGAGCCTATATAGACCCAATACTCCCTTTATTTCAAACTAATAGGCTCACTTTAATTTTGATACTTTTAAAATGAACACTAGATCAACCTAGCTATTTAATCAATAATAAAGGATACCATTTATTTTATAAGGAGCGGCTTCGCTCAATCAATGCTACAACATTTTAGTTGAGTCTAAAGAAAATGGGTTTTTCTAGTGGATTGGAGCGGCTTTCTACTGGTTTAATTATCTGATGCCTTCACATACAGCACTAGTACCTAGTGTTTTTGGAGGGGCTGAACCTGGCTTTCCCCCTTGATAATACTAATAACTACGAACTTAGTAAAATTCTAATAACTAATAATCTTTCGAGGAAGCAACATTGTTCCACAGTGAATACTTAATAATTCGACTAATAATTATTAATACTATTAGAATAATAAAACTAACTTATGCAACATATACATGTATATATATGTGCAAATTTTACTAAATACATTTTACGCTGTCAGCTAGCAAACAGATCTTGTTCTCCAATAAATTCTCAGCACAACCCATCTCTATTTCTTCAACAAGCCCTACCTACATGCCGGCCCTATCTCCTATATATGTGTGTGTATGTGTTTATACATCTCAAACTGAAAACTGTTTTGTCAGAATAGTAACTGTTTTTCATTGAGATACACTTGAAGACTCTTTCTAGGTTTTATGATATGTATTATCATCATATCCATCCTTTTCTGGTCTATTATTTTTTCTTTCCTTCCTCTGTATTGATTTTTTAGGCATCAATTCAATATACTGAACAAAAATGAATAAAATCTAATACTAATTCAGCAAGTCAAAGAGGATAACAAACTACAACAGGGAATTAAATTCATATAATATCAACTATATTATTATATGGGATATTTACCCGCAAGGCAATTGAACACAACTTATCTAAAATTAAGTCAACAGACATAATTATTTAAAGATCTCCATTTTCCACCTAAAAATAAATGCAATCAAACACCTTTAAATGTTTTTCCCTATGATTGAATTGCCTATAAAAATTGCCTAGAATTTAAACATTTTCCACCCTAATTGCATGCCTACAATCAAACACACATTTAGGGTTCATTTGGTAAAAAAGTTGGAAAATGATTGAAACACTAGTAATCTTTGTGTGAAGTTGAAAACAGAGATAATTGATTTGGTGAACTATTCACCAACTTTTCCTTATTTTCCATAGAAATTTCATTCCATGGAAAACCCAATAAGTAATAGAATATTTTACCATATCACACATCTCTTTTTCCAACTTCACATAAAAAATTTGTAATGTTTTCATTCATTTTCCAACTTTTTTATCAAATGCACACAAAAGGTTGAGAATTTAAACCAGAGTGCGATTACAAGTGTCCTAACGGCAAAGCAAGAATGAGGAAGATGCTGAGGCTTTACTCTATATCAAAAGATTAGAGCACTAAGGGTTTGACAATGATAAACATGTATCTCAACACATTTGTTACCAAAAGTGGGGCATTTAGGATCCGTTCCCTGAGTTTTGGTATCTACCTCTGGCAAGGACTCTATCCAAAGATACTGTACCTAGATAATTATTTTGTCAGCGGCAAATACTAATTTTCTCGGAAATAGATACTAATTTTTGCGGGACATATTGTTACATTGTTCAAGAAATACATCTCCAATGACCGTATCCTTTAAATAAGTGTTATCTCTAGACAACATCTTAAAAAGTTTCAAACCAAAGACCAGATCCTAATTTTTTTCCTACTTTAATCGGAAAACAAAGAGGAGCTCTACTAGAAATTTTATAAGGAGCTCTGTGACGAGGTAGAATTCAATAACTGGCTCGTAGTGTCTTTCAATTGGAAACAAGAATGCCACATTTATTCTCAAACTTTCTGGTGCAAAATTTTCAAATAAACAACCTTCAGAGATAGGGAGTTGGACTGTGAGTATTCGCTGAAGAAAATAGAATGTTCTGAGAGAAAAAAAAAATGTAGCTTTTTGTCATACAAAAATTCTATACATTTTATGGTGTCTTGTTTAATCCCCTCCTCCTAGGCGAATAGATTTCCAAATTTATAATGTTAAGTTGACTTAGGTATAAATATTCCCTCTATATATTCAACGAAGAATAGAATTTGTATGGCAAATTTCGCTTCCAACGTTTGTCCAACATTTTTAAAATCATGTACTGTCATTTAAAGACCATAAAGCTTCAACACATACCTGAAGAAGTAACTCATATTTTGAGTTAAACAAAAATACACTAAATGCTCTATGTAGCAAATTTTCAGATTCAATCTTTTCCATCAGGTGGCCTGCATAAGAAAAGAAGTGTAAGACATTGAAGAAACCGTGTAACAGTCAAACAATTGTTGACAAACAAAAAAAAAAGGGTTAAAAAGTACAGCTTCAAAATTCAGATCTACAATTATTTTAAGATCATATATTTCATTACTTTAGTTTATTATTTTATTTTTAATTGTGGTGGACTGTGTCTTTTAGGCCAGCATTCCCGATGGGCATCTAGTACACAACGCAAGAAATCTGCACATTTCTTGTCTGCACTTATTTCAGAATATATCTCATCTAGTACCAAAACCTTAGCACACTGGACACAAATTTCCGTAACTCAACAACTATAATAGAACAAGAGAAGAGCATCACTCTGAGGGCTAAAATTGCTTTATCGATATTTTAACATGTTCGGCAATATGAGGACCTTGAAATTTCTGTAAAGAAAATAAATCAGTTAATTTGAAAGTAACTTTTGTGGTTACGTACGTACTCATATTACACCTAAATGCAAAATCTAACAGGACCAACTTTCTATTTGAAAACTAATTAAATTTGAGCAAATGGGTGTGTGCCATTGGTAAAGTACCCACACCCAACCTGGAATCCAGGCTCAAATCTAGCCAGCTGCATTGCTGCACTTTCCCCCTCACCGTATTGTAATAATGTAGGCCTTTCCCTAGTTCAGAAGAAAAAAATAATTAACTTTGGCGCCCAAAAAATATTAGAAGAGGCAATGGGTTCTGCAAGCCCTGTCCAACCATCGTCTTTGGCATGTTAACCATCTACAACCCAAATTACCCCATTAAAGTCAAAGTCCAGCAAGCACCAAGGAAAGCTTGAGTCACAAATGAAAGGCATTATTGCAATAAAACAAAGGATGTAAAAGCATCTAACGGTTTGACCAGCTGACCAGACGGTTCCGTCCAAAACTGGTGTCAAAGGCTAATATTAGAAAATTATGGGTGCCAAAGGGAATATTGACTAAAATGAAGGCCAAAATCCAAATCAACCAATTTGTTTTCCATTTGAAGTCTGTTAGTTTTCTTGTATATATAGGTCTGATAGGCCTTGATAGTTTTTCAAAGATATTGATATTGTTGTTGCATTTTTGAGTTTTTAATTAAATTAGTTCCATAGTTTTGTATTCTTGGTTCTACACTGCTGTCACTTTGGAATTGCTTTTGAAATACAGTGAATCATAAATTATGCTCATACATTTTTCTTCACAAAATTGGTAGTTTCTCTCATTATTTTCTTTGACAACTTTCTCAATGATTGCTTGAATTTCTTGTTTTCTTATGTCATGTAAGCCTTAACATGCATGCATAAAAATACAAACTCACTGAAGTAGACTGAGGAACAATGGGGTTCACTTTCAAAGTATAGAGATTCCTTTTAAAAAGAAAATAATCAATATCCTCAAAAGGTGTACATCTATCAATTGAGCTGTTATTAATGGAGACAAACGAAATCACGCAACTAGGACGCGAAGTCTAATTCTTCTGGTCTCTAAAAGTCTAAGAAATTATAAATATTCCCCCCGTCCCTAATTGAGAAACAATGTTTGACTTTCACATGTTTCAAGAATGCACTAAAATTCATTACAATCACTAGTTTAGACTTTAGAGCAAAACTTGTTTCCTCTTGTGAGCTTGGGTATTTTCATTATGTCCCAAAAAGGGAAGTGGACTTAAAATTTGGGACATTCCAAAAGGGAATAGTGGACTCTTAATTTGGGACGGAGGGAGCAATAAAATTAATTATCTCCCTTATTATATCTACGCTTCCTCTGTATATATAGTTCTTCGATTAGGGGTTGCTATCCCCATCAACTAGACTGCTTTGTGTGACCTTCACAATCTGTTTGAACAAGTGACTCATTGTTCACAAAAATGCCTTGTTGTTCTCACCAACTAAGCGATATTGCCTTGCAAGTATACATATCAAATGCGCTTGTGTTGCCATTACGAATTTGGTAATATTCATGATCTTTGGTGTATTTATGGAATTTTCTCTCATTCCATAAATATCTCTGGGCAAAACTCTTACAGCTTTGAGAGTCTCTGTTTGTTTCTTGTTGATTTCACCTATATTATATATCGAGAAATCAATGGAGTTACAGTTCCAGCAATGAAAAGAAGATCAGATGTTTTCGCAATATGGGTTTTCCACCTAAACTCCTATGTTTTTGGTACTCACTTTTCTCATTCTCAATAAATCACTTATGAGTTTAATTTGCAAGTATAAATGTCTATTCACACTCCTAAAGCACTCACTGTCAAATACATATTTTGAAAAGAAATCTCATATACGATTCTGGACTGAGAATTGGTGGAAGAATTTTCTGAATTGGAAGTCTTCTCCATTTTTCAGGTTTTGCGATTTGTTAAAGTGCCCCCTCTAGAACACTTTATGCACGTATTGGTGTTAAATTTCCCTTTTTATGGAAACAAAATATTAGCCAAATATTGAAAAAGTATTACAAAAACAGAGAGCAAGATGATTAGCAGAAAACAAATAATGAATATAAAAAATACAAACAGAAAATTATATTTTTTTGCAACAAAGAAACAATTCCAAAAAAAGAGAGTAAGAAATGATACTTACAGTTGTATTTGGTATCATGACCCACAACATGGTCATCTTCATCCACCAAAATACATCTGCAAAAAAGAGATGAAGTGGAGAACCGTTATTATCTAATGGAAAATGGAATTTACAAATGAATAAAAATCAAAGGCGAAAGAAGTTGTTTATCAACAAAATACACCAGTTCTCTGACTTTTAAATTCCTATAGATGTAATGAATCACAGAAACAATCACAATAGCAGCTTTACAAAAAGCCAGCAAATCCAACCGCGTACACATCAGCAGGAAGTGCCAAAAGTGATCCAAATTAAAGTCACGCCTATGTAATACTAAAAATATACTCTGACCGCTACACCAGAAAGCATTTTATGTATTAATTGTAAATTTTGGGTCCGGTTCCAGTACACACCATTGTAGTCCGCATGCGGACAGTCTGCACCTGAACCCAGGCATTGTAAATTTATTGCTCTTAACTTTTATATCCTAGATTTTAATCTTATTTGACCCAGTTTAGATCTCAAGTACTACGGTTTCAAATTGACGCGTAGAGAAGCCTTGTGCAATGGGCACGACATATATCAAATTTTTGCTTCAATTCTCGTAAGAATCCCAAATAGCATCTTCATTTCATTGGAATAAGAACAAAATAACACCAAACTTTCCAATAGGTGGTGAACCACTCCCAATATTGCTACTGAAAACCTACAGTTTAGCTACACTCTACTGTGTTGGGCCTTCACATGGTAATTCATCATCAAAATGCATGTAAACACTGAATAGGTCATAGGGATTTCAATTTAGAAATATGAAATCCATTTCAAGAAAATGAACATAAAAAGTCCAGCTTTCAAGGGGGTTAAAATATACAGAACTAATTTTCAAATTCCACTCCGCTTCTCGCTGTTAAGACAAAAGTAGAAAAAAGACAGATGAAATGAAAACTACATGTGAGCACTAAATATGGAATACATATCTATAGGAGCATAAGCCGGTAGAAGGAAAGTATTATGGTGTAAACAATGGATTCTCCATGACAAAGCTAACAAAAGCTTCTATACAAAGTTTCGTTCACAGATTTATTGGATGGTACTTGAGATTGTATTTCTTCTAAAAGAAGTACACAAATTAGCCTAGAAAAGTCAAACAGATGATGGGTACGTTTTCTATAAAAGCATCAAACGAATCATAAAGCTTGAAAAGAACACACCACTGTTGTAAAGTAACATGTAAATCTGGGATATAATCTTTGAAGGAAGCTAGATTGTTCTGCACTGATAATAAAGACACAACAGTTTTTGAAGTGTACCAAGAAATCAACAAAGGGCAACGCGCAACTAGAAGCTAATTAGAGTCATGAGAGTCGGTTACAACTATTTTGAAGTAAACTTATTATAAACTGATTTTTAGGGGTTGCAATACATGTTTTTTGGTCATCTCATGTAGACCGGACAAGGAAAACAAGAACACAGACACAACACGAGGTCGTGATATGTTTAGCAAACAATTCACGCGTGAAAATAAAACAACCTGACAAACACAATTACAATATTTTCATCTTAATATATATGTCCAAACACAAGTATAATTTTATTTTATTTTCTCCATTTAGACATGATTGACATGGCTAGACATGATTAACACGACACAACTCTTATTTCATGTCAATTATGTTCCAAAATTTGGACACAACATCATCTTAAAAACTCTGGACAAGAAAATGACACAAACTCAAATTTCGTATTAATCTTGTTTCATTTCATGCCTTGTCTAAAATTGTCACCCCTGCTGATTCTTCTTCTCCTACCCTTTCTTTCCGAAACATTTGCCAATTAAGCAAATTCATAGAAATCCACAATTCTAAAATTACCATTCTAACTATATACAAGTATATAACAAGAAAAGTACAGAATCCTCATCCACAATTCTTAAATTGTATAGTCCAAGTGGCATTGGCGCTCATTTAAAACTTAGACCTTCCTTTTAGGGGAAAAAAATAAAAGGATAGAAGCCTATCTCTGACATTAACTATGAGATGGAATCAGTTTTGCAGATTGCAAAATAATTACAACTCCTGAATTCAACTCAATAACAAAAATCTGAGCCTATGAGTAATCTGGTTGGTCGACGAAAGAAACATTTCTGTAAGTCTGAATCTAAAATATCTAAGACAGAAGTCTGAAAAGGTAAAAATATCACTTCAAGACCACATCACATAACAGATAAAAATAAAAGTATGACATAATAGATTAAAGAGACAGAAGGAAAAATACAAAAGTAATTATCCTTTCTCTTTCACAGGTACACACATACCTCTATAATTGATGTAAACGCGTTTACAACGAAGCAACGATCCACTACAAATTGCACTTATAATTTGCATCAAGAAAATTTTTATATATACATACAACGCACTTGTAAAGAGGACGGTCCCATTTAAACAAAAAGAAAAAACGTTCATTTTTATGAGTAAATAGATGATTTTTTTTATGAAACTTGGTGAACATGATCTCTATAATGAGTAAATTATCGTCACAAAATTTCAATGAAAAATTCAATTTTGAAGGGGTGTGTAATATAATTTTTATATATATATATACATCCATTTCGGTCCATTAAAATTTTAGATGATAATTTCATTGACTTCTAATTAAATCTTGTAATAAAATTCGGTGAAAATGATCTTACTAATTATAAAAATCATCTCTATCAAATTTCATTAAAAAAATTATATTTATGACTTAAAACTCACGCGGACATTTATTCTCTTAAAGGAAACATTGTTACTTTCAGAATTGGCGTAACGGGTTTTATTTTTGTTTGCCTTGTTTAAAATTTTAAATCTACACACTTATGTTGCCTTCTAAAAAATAAGAGGCAATCAGCCAACTTAATTTTAAAAAGCTTATATCTTTTATCTTGTTTCCCTTTAAATATAGTTATTTTTATCGAGGATAAATTTATTTAAATAACATTTATTTCAACATTTTAGTATGATATATTCAAACAAACATATCAATTTAGATACGACATTCAGAAACTAAATAAACAAAATTTTCAGATTTAACCAAACAAACGCACGCTGAGAGAGAGAAAAAAATGGGAAGGAAAAGAAAGACACTGACTCGTCTTCGAACATGAGACGCCTCTGCACAGCGTCCATGGCAGAATCGGAAACGGCGTCCTTGGCGGTGCTGACCGCCGAAACCACACCTGTACTTGTTGTCCTCCTGAGGCTCAAACAATTTCTGAGAAAAAGACTACCACTAGTAGTAATGGTGGTAGATTTGGAGGTAGAAATGCGAGATTTGGAAGAGAAGAGGAATGGCAATTTGTTGGATGCGAATTTAGCAGTATTGCTAGTAATTCTACTTGCCATTTGGGGATTCAAAACTAAGCTTTCCGCCATTAGTGCCCTTCTTAGATTTAATTAGATTCTATTTCTTCTCTTCCTTCTTGTCCACACCTTTGACGAAAATTTATATATATGCTTATTTATTTATTTATTTCGCACTGTATGCTTTTTCGTCTTATTTATATTTATTTATAGGCTGGCAATTCCTTCGGTATTTTTATTATTAAAAATGAAAAACACATTCAAAGTATTGAATAGGGAAAATTCTATCCTCGCGCGCCACGAGCCCTCGTGAAATTATTTTATGCACTTCTGTATGAACCTTGCGATCCATGTGCACAACCCCAAATTCTCTATTCCTTGTCCCACTTTTCTACTTTTTCTATTCCTTTGACAAGACAATTACTATATGATGAGATAAGGTTTCCTAGGAGGCGGCTGGAGTTCTAGTCCATTGGCCCACTTAGAATTAGGTTATTCGGCTTTAGTCCTTTCAGAAAATGGTTTCATTCGACAGATTTTTTACTCACTCGGACTTAAATGCTATGCGTTTGGGGCGGTTATTTTTGAATTGGATCAAGTTTGGGTTTTTTAAGATAAATTTTGTATCGGGTCAAACCGGGTTTGAGTTTAAGTTTAAGTTTAAATTAAATAAATCTGTTTGACCTAACCGTCCCGAATATCATATTTATTTATTTTACTTTAATATCCTTCCAGTTTAATTGTGATCGTGATTGAAGTTGAGGTTGAGTATATTAGAAAGTGAAGTAGGTTCAAGTTTTCCGATTTAAAACCCATCCCAAGTTGAGTTTTAATTTGGTCAAACCCGCCCCTCATGCCATTGCCTATGATGGCCCACCCACTCTTTTATGGCTACTGAACTTGTTGTCGAGACAACACATTTATCAAAGACAAGGGCGAAGTTAGGGGAGAATTTGACTAGGCTCTAACTCGGGTCCATTAGCCCACTCAGAATTAGGTTATTGGGTTTTGAAACACCCACTTTTTATGGCTAATGCATTTGTTATATGTGCTTGATAAAATAAAAATAATCTTGCAAAGAATAACACGTGACCAACTTGTAGAACTAGGCTTCCTTTACCAAACTGGGAGGATCCAGTGTCCTATGAAGGGCTAATGCCCACAATGGATCTAGAAGCAATGTGGCCAATAAACCTGTTCTCTTTATTCCTCTTCTTTGAAGAAGCCTCCACAGCCATATCAAGAAGGTTGGCGCCTTTATACTCAATTCATTGTTGTTCGTGAGAAATGTTGAAAATAAGAACCGCAAAAGATGAACAAAATAATGTTACCAAAAACATATTAATGGGAAATATCGTGCTGAGTTACAGACTATGTCGCTTTCTTTAAGACGTTTTGCGGCTCTGCTCAGTATTTATGCTAGCAGTTCTCAATAGCCAAGCCGTTCTCAAGATACAACAACCCAAATTATTCCCTCTGTCTTGATTTTCCTTGCACGGTGAGAAATCGGAAAACTAACTCCATATTTAACTTGGCTGGAATCAAAAAACTATTCCTATCGAAGAAAAAAAATTGGAGGAATTTTTTTAAGCTTCAATTCGTATATAACAATGGAGATGTGTTTCGTATATTTTTTGGGGTAGAAGATGAAATTTTAAGGAAATATATTTTCTTCCCATTGTGTTAGAGGGAGAGAAAAGCAATCATGGGAGCTATTCAAAACCAATAGAGTAAGACCAAGTCAAAAAACAAATTTTGAAATTCAAAAAATAATTTTATTTTTAATAAATAAAGTTTTTCAAAAGAAATGTCTAAAAACATAATATTTTACCCGAGCCCGACCTAAGTTGGTTGATGCACGCGTGTGGTGAACCACACTATCTAAGTTCTCACACAATAGTACAAAAGTCTAATGCTCAAAGGGCTAAGGTTTTTCTTCTCTCATATGTGGGACTTAGGAATACATAGAAGTGCTTGCTCTGGTGCTTGCTTTGTTTTTTTTTTTGTTTTTTTTTCCTCTTTCTCCCATATTTATCAAATACATAAAAGCTCCGACAAGAAATCAACTCAAAAGGGTTATAGTTGGGTTTATGTAAAGGGTGATTTTATTTTTATCTGCTATATTTTTCGATTAATCTACGCTTTTAAGTTAATCTATATTGCCTATTAAATTAATCTACGTGCGTGGATAGACTAACAAAAAATATTATTAATTTAATTTTATAAATATTATTTTGAATAATAATTTAATATTAAAATATCCACAAGATTAATAATGTTGGTTGGAAAACAACCCTAGAGGGGGGTGAATAGGATTTTAAAAACTTAATGTGGAATTAAAACGTTTTTAAAATATTTAAGCAAAGTAACTTAGCTGAGCAACAATATCAAGGAAATAATAAATTTCAAGTAATCAATCCCAAGACAAGCAAATTAATAAGCAATCTCAAAATACAAGCAATAATATAGCAATAAAAAGAGAACTTGAGTTTAGAGAGATTAAACTAATTTGAAGCTCGAGACTTTTTGTCCTCGCGATTCGATTTCCTAAACCATACGTCCGCGCTCGATTAGTTCTCCGAGAATTTCCACTATTCAATCTTCTTTGGGTAAAGATCAAACCTCAATACAAATGTTGTTATGCACGCGACACTCACAATGTAGTTATACACACTACACTTCTCATAAGATATGCTCTCTTGCTCTACAAAGAGACAAACTCTCTTTTAAAATGAAGAATGAATTATTTGTGGTGATACACACCAATAAAATAACTCTCAAGTGTATTTAAAAATTACAAATGAAGCTCACACTAGAGTTATCAAGATTGATCAAAAATATATAGCTCAAATGATGAAAGATTGATCAAAATGTGTTCTTGAATCTTTGTATATTTGAATATATGAATAATAGAGTATTAGAATGATTCAATGTGTGTTAAAACATGTCTAGGACCTCATATATATAGCTTGCAAAATCATATGGCCATTGGAGATGATTAAGAAAGGTTTTGGGTCAAAGGTATACATTTTCAAACTTTTTAACAGCTAGTTTTGACAAAAAAATTCAAATTTGTTTCGATAATTTCTCCCAATTTTATCGTTGGATCATGCTCAAATTTTAGTCAAACGTGCTAAGAGATGTTGTCTAACTACTGTAAAAATTTCAAAATCATCGGAGTCCGAAAAGGCCTCCATCTTACTGTTAGATCAAAACTGTGCGAAAATTGAGCGAATTTTAAATGTAAAATGAAAATATTTTTGCAATTTAACAATTTAGTTCCAAATAAAATTCTAATGATTTTTGAACCTCAAAGATATGTTTCTAAAATACCTATTTTTATTAGAGCTTAAAATATGATCATTTAAAATTAATATGAATTTATTTTGAAACTCGGTCTTTGTAAAATGATGTTTTTCAAATAAATTCAATTTCAAGCCTGTTTGAATTAATCTTTAAAATATGCATGAATACATTTGAGCTATAGGGATTTGATCAATAAAGTAACTTTACATAAATCTTAAGCACTCACTCAATTACTGAATTAATGAGTTTTCGAATGTTTTGATTTGTTTCTTCGAATTGATCTTCATTTGAATCTTTTTCCTTGAAGCTTTTCATATAGTCTTTTGATCATTTGTACTTCATGATTTGCATTGAGAGATTTGATTTTCCTTATCTTGTCCAATGATCAAATAGTGAAAGATTGATCCTTGTCATATTTTTCTTGAATTTTTCAAGTAAATGAACTGTATACTTATATCAAGAAACATGTTAAATTACACATGATTAATTTATTGTTATTATCAAAATAAGATTAAGACCTTAGGTTAACAAATAAGTACATCCACTTTAAAAAATTAGATTCTAATATTATTAAGCAATGAGTAAATCTAAATTAACTTTGAAGTAAAATAACAAAAACAAAAATTAAACCCTTATTCCTAGTTCAAATTTTTACGGTATTCTTTCCTCTTTCTCACTTACAAATATCCAATGCCCCTCTTTCCCCCACAGACTTGTTCTTTATCCTTCTTTCCACACTATCTCTTCCTTTGTCTCCCCTATTCTTCCCTCTTTCTCCAATGTCTCGTCCTTCCTCACAAGTTATGTAGCATTATGTATTTATATTGATGTTAATTATGTTGTATTCGACAATTATCGTGTGAAATTTGTATTCCTAAAAATTTTCTATCCATAATTTGGAGAAAACTTCCTCCCGAAAATTATAGATCTTTGAATTACGTTTCTAGGAATATAAAGATCATCACAATCATAGTTCCGAGCAAAAGGTTATAGCCAAAACAAGAACAGGGTAGCAGGGCAGAAAGTTTGTTTGCGAACCGATATGGGGATTTTGGCATACCAGTCCGGCGTATAAAAATTGGGAAAAAATTTTGCTACGAACTGTATGGGATTTTAGGCATACCGGTCCAACGTATAAAAATCTAGGAAATTGGATGCTGCGGACCGGTCTTCCAATTTGGGCATACCGGTCCGCAAGTTAAAACTGGGCACTGACTTAACTCATTTTTAAGTGCATTTTGTTTAATTTTTCACCCATTTCGACCTAACAACACCCAAACACTTCTAAGGGAGGTTCTAGAGGGTTCTAAAGAGATAAGAAAGGGATTTCTACACATTAATCCTTTTGTACCAAAGATTGAAGCGTTAAATTATCCGAATCTCCTTCTCCTTCACTATTTATCGTCTTCAACCTTGAGATCGCAGCGAACGGGGTTAAAATCATCATATTTCTTTCTTCCTTTTGGCTTATAACTTTAAGGTAAAGGTTTTCTTGTTTTCAAAACTTGAAAATATGAATTTATTACTCAATACTCGTTGTATTTGACTTGGTTTGATAGAAATTACTATGTTTATATTATATTTCTTCCTAAAAGTTGTTATATGAATACATGTGAGGACTTATATATGTATTTTGGAGCAATACATGCCATTTACATTCGAACATAGTTCATGTTGATATAGGTGTCATATGTCGGAAAGAACGGATTTGTTAAAGTTTAATAAGGTATGTATGGCATGGATTGCTTCAAGTACTTATTTATTAGCATATATACATGTTCGCATCTTCATTGTGTCAACCAGAAGCTTGGAGATTTCTCAGAAAGCTCGGGAGTATTATTATGATCCATGGCTTGATTTATTGTCTTTTGGAAAATCATATATCTTCATCTATGATGTGAAATGCTCGTATCTCTTGGACGGAATGTCCTTATATGTATAGTGCTTGCCGGGATAGGAAAATAAGTAGGGCTCGGTGCCCTTGGGTTGAAAATCTCTAAACCCTTAGAGGAGCAAAGTTTGGCAGCTTATAAGCCACCAGTGAAGAGCCTGGGAACCTAGGCAATTGGCAAGGCGCTATAGTTTCTATTAACATCACTGTTTGTGTGAAAATTGGAACGGTTGGTCCCAAGCATGATTCAAAGTCGCAGTTTCGGAGGCTAACTCAACCATTCAATTTTCAACTCGGATATCGGTATTTGTTTTATTTTCAACGATACGGACCGAATTATTATTTAAAAGGCCAAAAAATCACAAAAAAAAATGAAAAAATTTATAAATTATGAGATTAAATAAGATGGATCAATTAGATAACCATAATAACATTATCTAGTACAAATTATATAGCCTACATAGAAATACCATCATTTGTCGCACTTGGTAATATAATATTACATCATAATTCAATAAATATACAACAATGCAATCTTATAAAGCACAAAATCTTAAATATAAGTTCAATTAGGCCTAGAATAATGATATGAATTATAATTGGCACTTGTGGGGTAAGAATGAGAGAAATGGCTAGATGACCCATAATCAGAAAAATTTAGTTGGCCATGGTGATGAGATAGTATCCAAATCCCCGATAACTGTTGCTACCTGAAGATCCATCATGATAAGTTCCACGATCACTTCCATAATAACCGCCATGAGCAGCAATACTATTATTTGATAGTTGATAATTTACATTCCAACAGGTTTTTTTTTTTCAATAGTTGCCAATTTACACTCCAAATCTCCAAAGTCCAACTTGCAACAACTTTTTTTTTTGTATATTTGTAACTGTAGTCACTTTATTCAATTATGTCACTTTAGTCACCTTTTTTTTTTGGCAATACAGAGTGAAATATCGGCAACTCGGTGTGATTTCAGTAAAATATCGGTGATATTTCGAAATATCGCGAATTTAATCATATCGAGTCATAACAATGATTTGGTACCATGTTGAACAGTCGCAATTTCGGAGATCAACTCGGGCACTCAATTTTTAACTCGGATATCAGTATCAGTTTCAGTTTCGGCGATATGGACCTGTAAAACCCATATTTCTAAAGAATATTTATTTATTTACTTATTTATAAAATGAGAAAATAAATATGATAACGAAAGTTTAGGAAAATGAAATATGAATTTTACTAGTATTAATGAGTGGTTGGATACTCCTTATTTCTCTCCTATTTTCATTTATTCATTTATATATTTATTTTATTTGATATATATACCTATGTGTATGCATGGGAGTAACCTAATATGGAAGGTTCTATTATTTCTACTAGAAATTAGGTAGAAGGGCTTATTATACATTGATTTTTTACCAAAAATCCAATGAATAATATTTTTTTGAATGAAGGGCCTATTTTTAATTGGTAATTTGAATGAAGGGCCTATTTTTAATTGGTAATTAGTGTAAGAGGCCTATTTTGTTTTATATTTTAAATGAATGTATTTGAATAAATTTAAATATCATTTAATTAATAAAAACATGTTATGTATTACCTAAATTACCCCTTTTTATGAAATTTTCACAAAAAATATGAATTGCAAAGTTCATATTGCAATAAAATATGAACTGCAAAGTTCATATTGCAGTGAAATATGTACTGCAATATGAACTTTGCACTAAAAATATGGACTGCAAAGTTCACATTGCAGTAAAATATGGACTGCAATATGAACTTTGCACTAAAAATATGGACTGCAAAGTTCACATTGCAGTGAAATATGGACTGCAAAGTTCACATTGCAGTGAAATATAGACTGCAAAGTTCATATTGCAGTCCATATTTTAATGCATATTGATATTTTTTTAGTTTATTTTAAGGGCTGGGATGTCATTTTATAATGAAAAAAAAAGACACATGTCATATTATCAATAAAATAAAAAATAGGCCCTTTATTTAAAAAAAAATTATTCCTTGGCCTTAGTGTAAAAATCTTTCTCTAATAAGCCCTTTTTTTTAATTGCCCCTTATTTCTATATATATATAAGTTCAGGAAATTGAAATTTGAATTACATTCACATTAATTAGTGGTTGACCATTCATTAATTTCTTTCCATACCATTATATTAATTAATTATTTATAATTCAAATTTAAATGTTGAATTATTGTGTCATATATGTTTCTATAATTATGAGTACAGAATGTTCCATTTATATTATAAACATATATATATATATATTGGGTTATTTGGGGGTAGCTTGGAAAAAAGGGGGAGAGAGAAAAAAAAAAGAAAAAAAAAATAGACAACTCTCTGCCGAGAGTTGTAGAGAAAGAGGGGAAGAAAGAAAAGAGAAAAAAAAGAGGAGTGAAAGAAGAAAAATAAGAAATAGGAGAAGAGAAGAAGAGAAAAAAATAATAATTGGAAGAGCGGGCGGTCGACGTCTTGTTTTCGATTTAAGGTAGGGGAGAATACCCTATTGAGTACCTACTTAATTTTATTCTTATTCCAATTATGTTGTGTGAACATGCTTATAATTATATTTATGTGCACATTCTTGTCTTTGTGATATAATATGATTATCACACGCATGTTGTTTGTTATACAATGATGTTGATAATTATTTGCTTGTTATGAATAAATTGGGTAGAGCTCATGTATTATCTAAGATCCTACTGGGCTTCGTGCTCACCCCCCAATAGACTTTTGCAGGTTTGATGTTGACCGGGATAGACTAGTGGATCAAAGTGATGAAGATTTTATTAATTTTTTTAATATTAAATTGTTTTACATGATTTTCTTATTTTGTTGTATGGATTTGGGACGCTTAGATCCTCTGGCCAGGAGTACTACTTTGAATTAATATTTTTTTTATTGTTGTAAATCGAATTTTGACAATGAGAGTGAAAGTTTTATTTTTGTAAAAGTATTCGTTACAAATTTAATTCCATGTTATTTTAATTTTTATCTCAAATTCCTTTATTTTTTTTAAAACTTTATCATTTACGGTTCGAAAATCGGGTCGTGACAGGACCGATTTATTATTTAAAAGGCCCAAAAAATTATAAAAAAAAATATGGAAAAATTCTAAAGTATGAGATTAATAAGATGGATCAATTAGATAAGCATAATAATATTATTTAGTACAAATTACATATCCTACATCAAAATACAATCTTCTATCGTATTTGGTAATAAAATATTACATCATAATTCAATAAATGTATAACAATACAATGTTGTAAAGTATAAATATCTTAAATATAAGTTCAATTAGGCCTAGAATAATGATATAGATTATAATTATCATCATTACTCAAGGACTCCAGTGATAGGATATAAATGAGGTTGGGAATTGACATTTATAGGGTAAGGATGAGAAGAATGACTAGATGACTCATAATTAGAAAAATTTGGTTGGTCACGGTGATGATAATACCCAAATCCCCGATAATCGCTGCTACTTGAAGATCCATTATGATACGTTCCACGACCACTTCCATAATAACCACCACAAGCAGCCATACTATTATTTGATCCCCTACAACTAGCATAATTTTGTGCAGAACCTCCATAACCAGTGCCAAAACCATAACTAGATATTTTTCCTTCGAAAATGCTATATCTACGACTATCATAATCATAATCGTATTCATGTCCACCGTAATAGTGTTAGCCTAAGTTTAAGCTCTGCAATTGATCATCAATGCACCGATAACTTTGTGAATAAGGATCATAGTCACTAGAATACTCTTAATAACTAGAGAACCTAGTTAGATCTACTAGATGTCTATGCTTCTTTTGCTTTATTTTTTTTCTTGCTTATTTTTCGTTTCTTTTTCTTCTTTCTTTTCTTCCTTTTTCTAATCTTCTCTTTTTTAGGATTAAACCAATTTAATTAAGCAAAGATTAATAAATTACTTTGGAACAATTGAACAAATCAATATTTTTTTAATAGTTACTAATTTAATTAAACAAAGATTAACAAATTATTTTGGAACAAATTAACTTTTTTTTTTCAATAAATACCAATTTACAATTTAAGTCTCTAAAGTCCAACACGGAGTAACATTTTTTTTCCTTTTTTTTTTTAACTTTAATCACTTTATTCAATTATTCAATACGGAGTGAAATATTGGCGAACTATCGATGAAATATCGGCGACTCAGTGTAATTTCGATAAAATATCAGTGATATTTCGAAATACCGCGATTTTAATCATATCGGGTCATAATAATGATTCGGCACCCCCTATTCTAACTCGGTATCGGCCATCTCGGATAGGTTTTGGCCGATACTTTGAACCATGTTCGGCACCATGGTTCAAAATTGCGGTTTCGGAGATCAGCTCGGGCACTTAGTTTTCAACTCGGATATTGGTATCGATTTCGGTTTCAGCGATATGGACCGATTTATTATTTAAAAGGCCCAAAAAATTATAAAAAAATATAGAAAAAATCTAAAGTATGAGATTAATAAGATGAATCAATTAGATAAGCATAATAATATTATCTAGTACAAATTACATATCCTACATCAAAACACAATCATCTGTCGCACTTGATAATAAAATATTACATCATAATTCAATAAATATATAACAATACAATCTTATAAAGTATAAATATCTTAAATATAAGTTTAATTAGGCCTAGAATAATGATATAGATTATAATTATCATCATTACTCAAGGACTCCAGTGATAAGATATAAAGGAGGTTGAGAATTGACACTTGTAGGGTAAGGATGAGAAGAATTACTAGATAACCAATATCAGGAAATTAAATTTGTGAATGAGGATCATAGTCACTAGAATACTCATCATAACTAAGAAACCTAGTTAGATCTGCTAGATGCCTACACTTCTTTTACTTTATTTTTTTTCTTGCTTATTTTCCATTTCTTTTTCTTTTTTCTTTTTTCTTTTCTTCCTTCTTATAATCTTCTCTTTTTAGGATTAAACCAATTTAATTAAGCAAACATTAATAAATTACTTTAGAACAATTGAACAAATCAATTTTTTTTAATAGTTACTAATTTAATTAAACAAAGATTAACAAATTATTTTGGAACAAATTAACATTTTTTTTCAATAAATACCAATTTACAATTCAAGTCTCTAAAGTCCAACATGGAGTAATTTTTTTTTCTCTTTTTTTAACTTTAGTCACTTTATTCAATTATTCAATACGGAGTGAAATATCGATGAAATATAGGCGACTCGGTGTGATTTCGATAAAATATCAGTGATATTTTGAAATACCACGATTTTAATCATATCGGGTCATAATAGCGATTCGGCACCCCCTATTCTAACTCGATATCGGCCATGTCGGATCGGTTTCGGCCGATACTTTAAACCATGGTTCAAAGTCGCGATTTCAGAGGTCAACTCGGGCACTCAATTTTCAACTCGAATATCGGTATCAGTTTCGGTTTCGGCGATATTGACCGATTTATTATTTAAAAGGCCCAAGAATTTACAAAAAAATATGAAAAAAATTCTAAAGTATGAGATTAATAAGATGGGTCAATTAGATAAACATAATAACATTATCTAGTACAAATTACATATCATACATCAAAATACCATCATCTGTCGCACTGGTTAATAGAATATTAAATCATAATTCAATACATATATAACAATACAATCTTATAAAGTACAAATATATTAAATATAAGTTCAATTAGGCCTAAAATAATGATATAGATTATAATTATTATCATTACTGAAGGACTCCAGTGATGAGGAATAAGGATATAAAGGAGGTTGGGAATTGGCACTTGTGGAGTAAAGATGAGAGGAATGACAAGATGACCCATAATCAGGAAAATTTGGTTGGCCATGGTGATGATAGTACCCAAATCCCCGATAATCGCTGTTACATGAAGATCCATCATGATACGTTCCACGACCACTTCTATAATAACCACCACAAGCAAGAATACTATTATTTAATCCCTCACTACTGGCGTAATCTTGTGCAGAACCTCCATAACCAGTGCCAAAACTATAATTAGATATTCTGCCTTCAGAGATGCTATGTATACAACTATCATAATCACAGTCGTATCCATATCCACCGTAATAGTGCTAGCCTAAGTTTAAGCTCTGCAGTTGATCGTCAATGCGCCGATAGCTTTGTGAATGAGGATCATAGCCACTAGAATACTCATCATAACTAGGGAACCTAGTTAGATCTGCTAAATGCCTACGCTGCTCACTTATTCCAGGTCGATATCCGTGATCTATGTCTTGTATGACATAATAATAATCATCTCCGCGCATGACATACCACCATCATGTTGGTTATCAGTATCAGAATTGTAAGCACCACCTCTACCACCACTATTAGTATCTCGTATAGCACCACTATCTAGCCCACCTCCACTATCATTATTAGCATCATCTTCATCATCCCCTCCGTCGTCATTGTCGTTGTCACTTGAAAAAACGACAGGTCTTTGAGGTTGCTTTATTTTTTTCCTTGCTCATTTTTCATTTATTTTTCTTCCTTCTTATGATTTTCTCTTTTTTATGATTAAGCCAATTTAATTAAACAAAGATTAATAAATTACTTTGGAACAATTGAACAAATAAATATTTTTTTTAATAGTTGCTAATTTAATTAAACAAAGATTAACAAATTATTTTGGAATAAATCAACATTTTTTTTTCAATAAATATCAATTTACACTTCAAGTCTCTAAAGTCCAACATGGAGTAATTTTTATTTTTTTTAACTTTAATCACTTTATTTAATTATTCAATACGGAGTGAAATATCGGCAACTCGGTGATATTTTGAAATATCGCGATTTTAATCATATCGGGTCATAATAGCAGTTCGGCACCCCCTATTCTAACTCGCTATCGGCCATCTCGAATCAGTTTCGGCCGATACTTTCAACCATGCTTTGAACCATGTTCGGCACCCATGGTTCAAAGTCGCGGTTTTGGAGGTCAACTCGGACACTTAATTTTCAACTCGGATATCGGTATCGGTTTCAGTTTCGATTTCGGCGATATGGACCAATTTATTATTTAAAAGGCCCAAAAAATTACAAAAAAAATATGAAAAAAATTCTAAAGTATGAGATTAATAAGATGGATCAATTAGATAAGCATAATAACATTATCTAGTACAAATTACACATCATACATTAAAATACAATTATCTGTCGCACTTGGTAATAAAATATTACATCATAATTCAATAATTATATAATAATACAATCTTATAAAGTACAAATATCTTAAATATAAGTTCAATTAAGCTTAGAATAATGATATAAATTACAATTATCATAATTACTTAAAGACTCCAGTGATAGGATATAAAGGAGGTTGGGAATCGGCACTTGTGGGATAAGGATGAGAATAATAACTAGATGACCCATAACCAGAAAAATTTGATTGGCAATGATGATGATAGTACCCAAATCCTCGATAATCGCTACTACTTGAAGATCCATCATGATACGTTCCATGACCACTTCCATAATAACCACCACGAGCAACAATACTATTATTTGATCAGCTACTACTAGCATAATTTTGTGCAGAACCTCCATAACCAATGCCAGAATCATAACTAGATATTCTGCCTCCGAAAATGCTATATCTACAACTATCATAATCATAGTCGTATTCATGTCCACTGTAATAATATTTGCATAAGTTTAAACTCTGCAATTGATCATTAATGCGCCGATAGCTTTACAAATGAGGATTATAGTCACTAGAATACTCATCATAACTAGGGAACCTAGTTAGATCTGCTAGATGCCTACGCTTCTTTTGCTTTATTTCTTTTCTTGCTTATTTTCCGTTTCTTTTTCTTCTTTCTTTTCTTCCTTCTTCTAATCTTTTCTTTTTTAGGATTAAACCAATTTAATTAAGAAAAGATTAATAAATTACTTTAGAACAATTGAACAAATCAATATTTTTTTTAATAGTTACTAATTTAATTAAACAAACATTAACAAATTATTTTGGAACAAATCAACATTTTTTTTCAATAAATACCAATTTACAATTTAAGTCTCTAAAATCCGACATGGAGTAACTTTATTTTTTTTTATTTTAGTCACTTTATTCAATTATTCAATACGGAGTGAAATATCGGTGAAATATCGGCGGCTCGGTGTGATTTCGGTAAAATATCGGTGATATTTCAAAATACCGCGATTTTAATCATATCGGGTTATAATAACGGTTCAGCACCCTCTATTCTAACTCGGTATCGGCCATCTCGGATCAGTTTCGGCCGATACTTTGAACCATGTCGGCACCCCTTATTCTAACTCAATATCGGCCATATCGGATCGGTATCGGCCGATACTTTGAACCATGGTCCCAAGATATCATAGTGGTGGCCTTGTATCTTTGGCGGCTATGGATCATATTCACAATTCATATTCCTTATTATGCAGTAAATGGTTGACACGGGAGGTAACCTGCGTTAGCACGTTTATGCACTATTTATCTGATGACAATAATTCTGTTTATATTATTAAACTAAACATGATTTGAAAGCTTGTTGACAAACCTATTTTGAAACACCATGTTCAATATCCCCTCTACTGAGCAAATAGCTCACCTCGATTTCTTTAAAAATATTATAGGTACTCAGGAGTCTAAAGAGGACAAAGAGGCGACGGGATCAGGGACGAAGTAGAAGCTCTGATACAGCAAATAATTATGTGTTGTACATAAGTTTTTACGGGAAGCCACAGCTACCCAATAGCTGTATATGTTTTGCTTTTGCTTCGTTAGCTTTGCATAATTATTATATGCATGTGTGAAAATTATACTATTGTTGCATACTACATGCTTGCTTTACTTGAGGCATGCATGCTATTTACATTTTTAATTATAGTAGTGCCTATTTTGGTCAATCCAGGATGGGTTAGTAACGCTCTAGGTTTTAATTACGGGTGTTATCCTGCTAATTAAAGTATAGTGTTACAAGTTAGGTACATATCCAGAAGGACCATGCTTGATGTCTTCGTCTTGTGCATCACAAGCCCTAAAAATTTATCTTCATATTCTTCATCTAGGGTTTATATTAATAATTGATAAATATGTGTATATATTTAAAAAACGACAAAGTTTCAACTGATTGCAACACTTCTTACATCGGCACATCATTGACATCACTTCTAAAAAATTGTAACACCGATAAAGCTTCCAAAATAATCAATTCTTTTGGGGTGGATATCTTAGGATCCTTAAAAAAAAAAAAATCGTAAGTTTAAAAGAAATAAAAGAAATAATACAAATATTATTTTGGGACAACAAATTAGTTTTGGATCCTGTATTAGATATTAACTTAAGTTATGTTGAAGTCTGTAATGTCGTATCCAAAATTAAGTTCTTTTACCATATTTCAAATAAGAATATAATCTCAAGTATAAATTCATAAGAAAAACAAAAAAAGAACACACCATTGAACGTTCAATCTTTGCTTATTACAATGGAAATAAACCGTCATCAATACTAATACCTAGTTCTTTTTCAACTTTTAATTCCACGTTAATCCATTCTACTATAGAGTCTTTTTCGTGTTGCAAAGTATTGTTTAATTCTCCCATTAGCAAAAGATTTTTTTTATTGTTATATACTTAAATTATATACTGATATTAGGGTTTGTATTTTTTGTCAAACAAAATATGTATTGATAAGTTAATCGATGTTCAATTATTTTGAAATCAATTCACGCACAATGATCACTAAACCCCAACCCTAAAACCATTTGAAATTTTTTTAAAGGTAAATATGAAATACATTAAAAGGGAATTATATTTGGATTAGGAATCTTAATTAAAATAGAATCTAAATTGATATAATTATAAATTAATTTTAATTGGTAGATATAATTATCAATTTTGAAAAGAGTAATATTGTGAAATTTGTTTAAAATTTTCATGATTTAATAATGGATTAACTGCAAGATATCGCGGATAAAAACAAAATCACCTTTATGAAAAAAATCTAGAATTAAAAGTAAGTTAAGTGATTAATTAAATACGCAAGAGATAAACAACTTAAACAAACTAAGAACAATGTATAAGCGGATTAAGTTAGATAGATGTAACCACGACACACACTAAGCTTTTTTCATGCGGTTTGGCTCACCACCATACGCCCGCGTTTGAGAACTCTTGCTCAAGAATTTCACTATCATCCTTTTATAAGTGATAAACAAATTGATTACAAGTTTTTCAAACTTCAAGTGTAATACAACATTCACACTCTTCACCGAAGATGAAAGTTTTTGCGTATCCCGATCCTAGGTCAATTTTAGGATTTTATTCAAAAAATCAATTTGCAATTTAATTAGCGGAAGCAAACCTTAAGGTTAATTTAGTTTTACTATCAAAAACTGGTGTTGTGTTGTCTATAGTGCGAACTTGACAACTTCAGTACATGAAAATACGAGTTCTAATACACACACGTGCAATTTATCAGAAAATACCATTTTGGTTTTGCAAGAAAACCAAGTAGTTCTTGGTGTGCTTAATGGTGAACCTCAACCTATATAACTATACAATCTTATCTAATTATGTTGGCTAATAACGATAAAACTTGGCACTAAACAATTGTATCATTCACTAGTATCAATCTGATAGACACACGTCTTGTAATCATGCAACTATCAAAGAGTACAACCAGGTTTATATTTCGTGGCCTCTTAACCATTCGCGAATAGGGCCTCCCATTATTTTTTATGCAAAATTTCGAGCTTTCACATAGGAGACTATGTCCCAACTTTCCGGTCTTGTCCTATGAGACCAAACTCGAGACCTAACATGGAATAACACAATAATATATAAGCAACCCAAGTGCATCAACTTAAACTTGATGGGGATTTTGTAAAATTAAACATGTTAAGATAAGATCTGTAGGAGTAGGCATAAGGTATTTTACTTATTCAATTGTACAGTGACTCCACAAAAATAACGCGAGTTATTACACTCAAGTGCAGGTGATCGGTCAAATAATAAATACTTAATAAGTCCGAAGTCGATCCACGAGGAGGAGGGTAGTTCTTTGAATTAGGAAAGTCTCTTTCAAGAGGAAGATGAGAAAAATAAGAAAATATGAAATATCCTGGGAATGGAATGAGAATCTATAACTAAACTAACTGATGGAGGCAAGACTGTTGTGCAAAATGAAGACAATTCAAAGGCCATCCAAGTTCCAACAGGCCCAATTACAAGGTCGCGGGCTAAGAAGTTAAAGGCTGAGCTTAATGGATTAATTCAAGCTATTTGGGCTCAAGAAGAAGGCACAATCAAGCCCATTGGAGGGGAAAAACGTGGAGCACAAAATGGAGGCTGGGTTACACTTATTCAAGCCCAATTGGAGTGAGAAGACTATGTCTATGCGGCCCAAGAAGTGGAGTCAAGCCAGCCCACTCGTTTTTATTTATTATTTATTTATTATTGTTATTTCCTCTTAAAAACTAGTTCTTGTTTGATTAGGATTTGTTTGAGGATTCCTTATTGGATTGGTTTCTTGTGGCCTAAGTTTTCTTCTCCCTATTTAAAGGGGGATTCATTGTTTTATTTTACTATCTAAGACTTTATTCATAATAAGATTGAGTGATTTAATCCTCTTTGGTTCTTCACGAACTACTTGAACTTATCGGTTTGTCCGTGGCGTTCACCAGACTTATCAATCGGTATTCCGCACCCGGTTGTGGCGTCTTCGGTTTCCATCCTAATCTGATTGTAGAAACGGTCCAGGTTCTTAATTTGCTACGGTTTTCGTGTGTGTCTGTGTCGAGGTTCGCACAACCAATTCGTTGTGTTTGCGGGTTTCGAGCAATTTCACCGTAGGTCGTATCAGTTGGTATCAGAGGAGAGCTTCTACTATCAGGTTTTATCTATCCATTAATTAGTAATCTTTGATTTGTGTTTCTGTTCTTCGTGTTTTATTCTTCATTCTGCTTATTGATTTATCGTGTTTATTCTGTGTTCTGCGTCAAAAAAAAAAAAAAAAAAAATCGAATTCCTTTAATTTGTTCTTTTGAACCCTAGTTGCGAATCTGTCCATCATAGTCTTTCTTTTGCTATCGCGAATCAGTTTCTATTGTTGCCGCCTAGGGTAGGATTTTGACATAGTTAGGGTTAGTTTGCGATTGTAATACTACCTAATGCCTTGCGTTTGCTGAGATACGAGATTGTTAGGGCTATCAAAATTGCGATTTCTGCATACAAACCCTATCTGCAGTTGATTGTTTCATTAATCATATAAACCCTAGCTATTGCGAATCTGTTGGCTGTTCATATAAGCTTCGTTTGGTGCTTAAAATTCGATTTTGTTGAGTTTCGAATTGTGTTGAATAAATCATTGAAATTTTGAATTCTGGAAATTTCGACTACACCAGATTAAAGTAGAAGTCGAGAGACCCAAAAAAAAAAAAAAAATACAAAATTTTTCGAAATTCGCAATTATTTCTTTTTAGATTTGGATTCTATAGGGTCCAAGGATTTCAAAAATCACGTTTCCACAAGACTGATTTTTCGCACCTAATTCGCGTTCTTTTGCCCCTTATTGTGTCCGTAATCGTTGGGATTCTAGTTTTTTTTCTTGATTCGTCGTTTGAACTGTCCATTCACAATCCGATATTCAATTGAGTAGTTCAATAAGAACCTATAGAGCATTAATTTGAGTGGAAAGAGGCGTAAGTTGTGAGACCATTAGAGGGTAAAAGCCAATAATTGTGGAGTGATACACGAGTGAACTGAGTGAATCATTCTTCGAGTGAGACACGTGAGGGAGTGCTTGTGAGGTCCTTAATTCTATTTTGCAGGTTATATAAATAATGTCGACAAGTCAAGACGTGGCCTCGAAAGAGGAGGAGGGACGTCAACCAGTCATCCCGAACTTGCAAGTACAAGCTTTGTTAGGGGAGATGAGGAAGATGTTAAGAACTGAGATGGAGATGGTTCATGGGCGGATAGACCGAATAGAGAACACACAAATCGAGCAATCAAATAATGCTCATGCTCGTAGGAGAGGGAGATTCCAACCTAGAGAAGCGAGGGTTGAGGATGAAGAATCTTACGATGGTGGGTTTGAAGATGATGACGATTGGAACCCGGTGGCCGCCAATAGGAGATATGCTGGACGAAATAGAGAAGGAAGGAACAGGGAAGATAACAATATGGGTAGTATCAAGATGAAAATTCCGTCGTTTCAAGGGAAGAATGATCCCGAAGCTTATCTTGAATGGGAGAAAAAAGTTGAGCTAGTGTTTGATTGCCATAACTACTCCGAGATAAAGAAGGTAAAACTTGCTGCCATTGAGTTCTCTGAATATGCGATTGTGTGGTGGGACCAATTAGTAATGAACATACGAAGAAATAGAGAGCGTCCTATTGAGACATGGGAAGAGATGAAGATAGTGATGAGAAAGCGATTTGTACCTAGCCATTACTACCGGGAGCTGTACCAAAAGTTACAAAGGCTTACACAGGGCAACCGCAGCGTGGAAGATTATTTCAAGGAGATGGAAGTAGCCATGATCCGAGCTAATGTAGACGAAGATCGAGAGGCTACTATGGCCAGGTTTTTGAATGGATTGAACCGGGAAATTGCTAATGCGGTAGATTTGCAACATTATGTTGAGTTGGAAGATATGGTGCACGTGGCGATCAAGATTGAGAATCAACTCAAGAGGAGGGGTAGCCTACGCCAAAACCAAAGTCCAACCACACCCTCTTGGAAATCAAATCCCCTTTGGAAGAAAGAGGAGAAATCAGCCGCGTCAAAGCCCAAAACCGAGCCCAAACAAGGGACGACTAGCCTTGGAAACCAAGGTAAACCTGATCCTAATACACCTCGAAATCGTGATATTAAATGTTTCAAGTGTCAAGGTAGGGGTCATAAGGCGAACCAATGTCCCAATCAAAGAGCTATGGTGATTCGAGACAACGGTGAAATTGAGACCGATGAAGAGTCCAATGATGATTCTATGCCGTTACTAGAAGATGTTGATGATGAAGAAGAAGAGCGTGCGGCTGAAGGAGATTTGTTGGTTGCAAGAAAATCTCTTAGTGTGCGAGCTAAAGAAGATGATGAAGTACAGCGAGAAAATCTCTTTCATACTAGATGCCTAGTGAACAGTAAGGTATGTAGTGTGATCATTGATGGCGGAAGTTGTACGAATGTTGCAAGTACTATTATGGTGGAGAAGCTAGGGCTTCCTATTGTTAAGCATCCCAAGCCATATAAATTGCAATGGTTGAATGATAGTGGGGAGATCAAGGTGAACAAGCAAGTATTAGTCGCATTTCGTATTGGGAAGTATGAAGATGAGGTCTTATGCGACGTAGTACCCATGCAAGCTGGTCATCTATTATTAGGACGTCCATGGCAATTTGATCGCCGAGTGAAGCATGATGGATTCACCAACAAATATTCTTTTGAGCTCAATCATAAGACAATTACGCTTGTCCCTATGTTACCGAAGCAAGTGTATGAAGATCAATTAAAATTGCAAAGGGAGAGTGAGCAAAAGAAAGAAAGCGAGTTAAAAAAAGAGAGTGACAAAAAGAGAGAAAGAGAGAAGAAGAGAGAAGTTGAAAAAAATGAGAAAGAAAGAAAACAAAAGAATTTTTATGCGAGAGCGAGTGAAGTTAAAAGTGCGTTGTATTCAAGGCAGCCGATGATTGTACTTTTGTACAAGGAGGCATATTTTAATACTAATGAACTTAACTCGTCTTTGCCTAGTTCTATTGTTTCTTTGTTTCAGGATTATGCGGATGTCTTTCCCGACGAGATGCCACATGGATTACCGCCAATTAGAGGGATTGAGCATCAAATTGATTTTGTTCCTGGTGCTACCATTCCAAACAGACCAGCCTATCGAAGCAATCCGGAGGAGACGAAGGAGCTACAAAGGCAAGTGTCTGAACTGATGGAGAAAGGGCACGTTAGAGAAAGCATGAGTCCGTGCGCTGTTCCGGTGATTTTAGTACCTAAGAAGGATGGGACGTGGAGAATGTGCGTTGATTGTCGAGCTATCAACAATATAACGGTAAAGTATCGACATCCTATTCCTCGCTTAGATGATATGTTGGATGAGTTGCATGGAGCTTGTGTATTTTCTAAAATTGATTTAAAAAGTGGGTATCATCAAATTAGAATGAAAGAAGGAGATGAATGGAAAACTGCTTTTAAAACCAAACATGGTTTATATGAATGGTTAGTGATGCCTTTTGGGCTAACTAATGCACCGAGCACTTTCATGCGTTTAATGAATCATGTTTTGCGTACATTTATTGGCAGATTTGTTGTTGTCTACTTTGATGATATCTTGATTTATAGCAAAACCTTGGAGGATCATGTTAAGCATTTAAAATCAGTTTTAGATGTGCTTCGAAAAGAAAAGTTATTTGCTAACATGAAGAAGTGCACTTTTTGCACCGATAAGCTTGTCTTTCTTGGTTTTGTTGTGAGTGCACAAGGTATACAGGTTGATGAGGAGAAAGTACGTGCAATATAAGAGTGGCCGAGTCCTACAACTGTGGGGCATGTACGAAGTTTTCATGGACTTGCTAGCTTTTACTGGCGGTTTGTGAAAGATTTTAGTACCATAGCCGCGCCACTAACGGAGGTGATCAAGAAGAACGTGGGATTCAAATGGGGGGATGCACAAGAGAAGGCGTTCCAATTGATCAAGGAGAAGTTGACCCATGCGCCCGTACTTGCATTACCAGATTTCACTAAATCATTCGAGCTTGAGTGTGATGCATCGGGTTTGGGAATAGGGGCTGTTCTTATGCAAGGAGGAAAACCAATTGCTTACTTTAGCGAGAAATTGAGTGGGGCAACCTTGAACTATCCGACGTATGACAAGGAATTGTATGCATTGGTTAGAGCATTGGAAACTTGGCAACACTACCTTTGGCCTAAAGAGTTCGTGATTCACACCGATCATGAGTCTTTGAAGCATTTGCGGAGCCAGCACAAGCTGAATAAGAGGCATGCGCACTGGATGGAGTTCATTGAGACATTCCCATATGTCATTCGGTACAAGCAAGGTAAAGAAAATATTGTTGCTGATGCACTTTCGCGAAGGTATGTGTTAATCTTTACCCTTGATGCTAAATTACTTGGTTTTGAGCAAATAAAGGAATTGTATCCAATTGATGTTGATTTTTGTGAGGAGTACAAAGCATGTGAGAAAAACGCAGTGGGTAAGTTCTTTAGGCATGATGGTTTTTTATTTCGTGAGAATAAGTTATGTCTACCCAATTGCTCTATGCGTGATTTGTTAGTGAGGGAAGCCCATGGGGGAGGTTTGATAGGGCACTTCGGGATTGCTAAGACCTTAGATATTTTGCAAGAACACTTCTTTTGGCCACGTATGAAAAGAGACGTTGAGAGAATTTGTGGAAGATGTGTTACGTGTCGGCAAGCAAAGTCCCGTGTGCAACCGCATGGCTTATATACACCATTGCCTATTCCTAGTGAACCTTGGATAGACATTTCCATGGATTTTGTTTTGGGTTTACCTAGGACTAAGAATGGTCGAGATTCAATTTTTGTGGTCGTGGATAGATTTTCTAAAATGGCTCATTTTATTCCATGTCACAAAACTGATGATGCTTCGCATGTTGCTGATTTGTTCTTTAGAGAAATTGTGAGATTGCATGGTATGCCTAGGACCATTGTTTCAGATAGAGATACTAAATTCTTAAGCTACTTTTGGAAGACCTTGTGGTGTAAGTTAGGAACTAAGTTATTATTTTCTACTACTTGTCACCCACAGTCTGATGGTCAAACTGAGGTTGTAAATAGAACTTTATCTACTTTGTTAAGGGCTATCATTAAAAAGAACATTAGAACATGGGAGGAATGTTTACCGCATGTTGAGTTTGCTTATAATCGCACTGTTCATTCTGCTACTCAATTTTCACCTTTTGAAATTGTGTATGGATTTAATCCTTTGACTCCGTTAGATTTATCTCCATTACCTTATTCTCAATATACTAATCTTGATGGAAAGAAAAAGGCTGAGTTTGTTAAGCAGATCCATGAGAAGGCCAGGCTCAACATTGAACGGAGGACGGAGCAATATGCAAAGCAGGCAAATAAAGGACGTCAGAAGCTGGTTTTTGAACCTGGAGATTGGGTATGGCTACACATGCGGAAGGAACGATTTCCAGAGCAACGTCGTTCTAAGCTACTTCCTAGAGGAGATGGCCCTTTTCAAGTTCTTGAACGTGTCAACGATAATGCATATAAGCTGGACCTACCAGGAGAGTACCACGTTAGCGCTACTTTTAACGTTGCTGACTTAAGTCCGTTTGATGCCATTGATGATTTGAGGGCAAATCCTTTTCAAGAGGAGGGGAATGATGGAGGCAAGACTGTTGTGCAAAATGAAGACAATTCAAAGGCCATCCAAGTTCCAACAGGCCCAATTACAAGGTCGCGGGCTAAGAAGTTAAAGGCTGAGCTTAATGGATTAATTCAAGCTATTTGGGCTCAAGAAGAAGGCACAATCAATATACTAATCTTGATGGAAAGAAAAAGGCTGAGTTTGTTAAGCAGATCCATGAGAAGGCCAGGCTCAACATTGAACGGAGGACAGAGCAATATGCAAAGCAGGCAAATAAAGGACGTCAGAAGCTGGTTTTTGAACCTGGAGATTGGGTATGGCTACACATGCGGAAGGAACGATTTCCAGAGCAACGTCGTTCTAAGCTACTTCCTAGAGGAGATGGCCCTTTTCAAGTTCTTGAACGTGTCAACGATAATGCATATAAGCTGGACCTACCAGGAGAGTACCACGTTAGCGCTACTTTTAACGTTGCTGACTTAAGTCCGTTTGATGCCAGTGATGATTTGAGGGCAAATCCTTTTCAAGAGGAGGGGAATGATGGAGGCAAGACTGTTGTGCAAAATGAAGACAATTCAAAGGCCATCCAAGTTCCAACAGGCCCAATTACAAGGTCGCGGGCTAAGAAGTTAAAGGCTGAGCTTAATGGATTAATTCAAGCTATTTGGGCTCAAGAAGAAGGCACAATCAAGCCCATTGGAGGGGAAAAACGTGGAGCACAAAATGGAGGCTGGGTTACACTTATTCAAGCCCAATTGGAGTGAGAAGACTATGTCTATGCGGCCCAAAAAGTGGAGTCAAGCCAGCCCACTCGTTTTTATTTATTATTTATTTATTATTGTTATTTCCTCTTAAAAACTAGTTCTTGTTTGATTAGGATTTGTTTGAGGATTCCTTATTGGATTGGTTTCTTGTGGCCTAAGTTTTCTTCTCCCTATTTAAAGGGGGATTCATTGTTTTATTTTATTATCTAAGACTTTATTCATAATAAGATTGAGTGATTTAATCCTCTTTGGTTCTTCACGAACTACTTGAACTTATCGGTTTGTCCGTGGCGTTCACCAGACTTATCAATCGGTATTCCGCACCCGGTTGTGGCGTCTTCGGTTTCCATCCTAATCTGATTGTAGAAACGGTCCAGGTTCTTAATTTGCTACGGTTTTCGTGTGTGTCTGTGTCGAGGTTCGCACAACCAATTCGTTGTGTTTGCGGGTTTCGAGCGATTTCACCGTAGGTCGTATCATTTATTGTGTGTATATTTTATTGGTGTGATTGTTTTAACTTTGATGTGGCATCTTGATGTGTGTATAAAACTCATCTAAGGGTGTAAAACTAATGTACATCATAACATGCGTATTTTTAAATATTAGATACTTGTACTTTTTAAATCAAACTTGATGTTTTATAATATAGATAAATCATCATCACACGCAGCAGCCGCAGCTACACAGCAGCCCCACGGTCTCTTTCTTCATTCTTTTCTTCTCTCTCCATTGATTTCTTTTCTCTCTCTCTCTCTCTCTCTCTCTCTCTATCTCTCTTCATTCTTCTTCCTTCTTTAATTTATTTATTTTTCAACATTAAGGCTTAGTTTGTATCACTTCCATTATTTTTCTTTGGCGTTAATTCGGAGTTAGAGACGAAGGATTTTAGTACATTATTGAAGATTAATTTTTAGATTTAATTATTGGTCTATGTGTGCACTTCAATTTTAGGTTCTTAATTTATTTACTACTTTGTTAATTATTAGTATAAAATCTGCATGCTTAGGATTTTATTTAGAATTCAATATATGAATTTATATAGGCTGTTTTATTTAATTAATTTATCGTCCATGAATTTATTAGATATGTTTGGCTAGTTCGTTAGTTAAGGATCCGTAAGGAACGTGTATGCCAACGCGATAATTTTTCGAAGCCGAATTCGATTCTAATTAAATTTTTATTGGTTAATAGGTCATTATAAATATGATTTTTTTTAAAAATTATTATCTTAATATGCTAATCACATATTTTTATAATAAATTTAATAAAATCTTTCCGACAAAAGAACCAAACTAGTTTAAATCATTGTTTTTGCGATAAACCCTAACCGGTCGAATTAGAGAACAGTATATACTCTCTAAATTAATTAATTTTGTATCTTTATAATTTCAAACTAGAATGCGCTATTTTTGGTAGTTCTTTTAATCCTTACTTTTTGATACTGAAGTTGCCAATTTTGTATTTTCACTGCCCATTTTAGTTCAAATTTAATTTTAATCATGTTTTAACGTATTTGAATTAAATTGTAGTAATTACTTACTTTTTCTAAACCCACTTTTAATAAAAGGTTTTGTAGTGTCAAGCACTACTTCACTTTAATAAACAAGTGTTTTCGGTAAAATTAAGTAATGCGAATTGATTTTATAATGAGTATTGGTACGTACAGTTCATGTCACGCATGAATTATTGTGAAAAATACATGTTTATGAAATCAATTAGCTTGTGAAAAGTAGGTTGATTTTTAAAGAAAAATTAATTAGAAAAGGATTCCCGGTCCACCGAATTGCCCATTGTGTTGTCCAAAACTTATGAATACCCCTAGCGCTTTTTATTCTTAATTTTAATTAAAGTTTTTCACGCATTTAATTAATTTAGCACACTGTTTTTATTATTTATTTTATTTAACTTTATTCCATATTCTTGTTATGTTAGTTTAGTTTTTTTTAGTATAGTAATGCTTTACTATCTTTAGGTTTAGTTTTATTTGCATGATTTATTTAGTTATATTGCCTTTAGTTAGTGATACGACCTACGGTGAAATCGCTCGAAACCCGCAAACACAACGAATTGGTTGTGCGAACCTCGACACAGACACACACGAAAACCGTAGCAAATTAAGAACCTGGACCATTTCTACAATCAGATTAGGATGGAAACCGAAGACGCCACAACCGGGTGCGGAATACCGATTGATAAGTCTGGTGAACGCCACGGACAAACCGATAAGTTCAAGTAGTTCGTGAAGAACCAAAGAGGATTAAATCACTCAATCTTATTATGAATAAAGTCTTAGATAATAAAATAAAACAATGAATCCCCCTTTAAATAGGGAGAAGAAAACTTAGGCCACAAGAAACCAATCCAATAAGGAATCCTCAAACAAATCCTAATCAAACAAGAACTAGTTTTTAAGAGGAAATAACAATAATAAATAAATAATAAATAAAAACGAGTGGGCTGGCTTGACTCCACTTCTTGGGCCGCATAGACATAGTCTTCTCACTCCAATTGGGCTTGAATAAGTGTAACCCAGCCTCCATTTTGTGCTCCACGTTTTTCCCCTCCAATGGGCTTGATTGTGCCTTCTTCTTGAGCCCAAATAGCTTGAATTAATCCATTAAGCTCAGCCTTTAACTTCTTAGCCCGCGACCTTGTAATTGGGCCTGTTGGAACTTGGATGGCCTTTGAATTGTCTTCATTTTGCACAACAGTCTTGCCTCCATCAATAAACTCTCACAAACTAATAATTTTGTCTATACTAAAAATACTATAACTTAAAATAAAAAATTCAAAATTTAATAAAAAATTAATTTTTAAAATCTTCTAATCGATATCAATTAAACAAGATCCATCATGACTATAAAATTATGTAAAAAAATTAAGAAAAATTATTGAGTAACATTTAAGAATATATACATTGTTGGATTATTTTTACATTTTCCATTGATGTTTATCGAAATAAACTAATAATGTTTGTCTATTTAGATTTAGAACACGTTACTCTTTTTTATTCTATTATTGCACTATTCTATTATTTCACTGTGCCGGATGGCACGGGTATACCCTAGTATATATATATATATTATAAACCTAATTTAATTAGGTGTAGCAATGGATCATGGGCGACCACAAAAAAGAAACTTCTCATGCAAACCATCTGGGCTAGGCCCACTTTCTATAATTTCTTGCACCTTCAATTATTTTATTCATTCGTGCAGGAATCTGCTCTTCCGATGCACTGTTTGTATTTCAGCCATAACTTTGCGCTCCGAACTTCGATTGACGCAAGGTTTTTGCCCGCACATAACTAACTCAGAGCTCTAAAACTTATATTTCTGGAGTTTTCTTTAAATTATGCATGGATAAATACCAGAATTGGATAAAACAGAGGCAATGCACGCGGTAGATCTCTTCTTCATTCGAAAATTTTTTGAATTAATTTAAATGACTTTTTCTTCGCTTGAGATTATTTATCGGCTTCTCTTAATTTCTTCCATTTACTTCCTTCATGCTTGAGCTTGGTATTTACTTCCGGTTCACTTCTTGAACTCAATTTAGCTCCGAATTTGATCGACAATGACTAATTTTGGGAGAATTTGCTTCTGAATTTGTTCTCGTTCATTATTAACCTGTAAAAAGGGTAAAATGCACTAGAAACAAATATATTATCCTATTTCAAGATTAAAACTCAATTCTTAACAATTTAAGATAATTAGAATCAAATTCATGCATATCAAGCCATCCAAATATATATATATATATAAATGCAATATTTTGGCTTAATCATACATGAATACATGGGTTATAGAAGAGAAATTTAATATTCAAACCTTTACGGATCATGTAGAGGATCCATGTAATGACTTAAAGTATCCTACATCGGTAGTATAATGGAAATGTAACTATGACCCTAAATTTGAACTTGGTCTAGTCATTTTGAGGGAGAACCCAAGTGGTTACAACTTGGATCAAAGCTTAAGTATACGATAACCCTTCTGACCAATCGGGTAGGACCCATTATGTGTTTTTATTGGGCTGTTCAAATACTACGTGCTTAAATTATATTGAATATCTTTTAGTTTTGATTTAAATTGCGTCTACTTAATTTGTACCTTAAATTTGTATTATTTTGATTTGGTTGTTTACTAATTATATATGTTATTCGGTTAATATGTATTCTTTTCAATTTATGAATTACTCGCTTATTTATATTTGTTATAACAAAAAATAAAATAAACAATAACAACCTATTTCCTTATGTGAACCCTCTAATTTAGTTGAGAAGTATAGATACACACTATAATGTATTCATTAAATGAGTATATTTCTCATACGGACCGAGACCTTTGGCGACGGTTTTCCGTTGTAAATACATTGGTAATATGTTTTTAGTGACGAAAAACCATCTCTAAAGGTCATGATCCGTACTAACCAATCCGCATAGAAATTTTTCGGTCATTATATAATATGTAAATATGAGAAAGGAAGGTAATGCATTGCCTTTTCTTTCCTTTGATTTCTATATGATTAATATCATCACATTAATTGTGGTCCCATGTCGAATCCCTCCTTAATTGTTACTATTTCTATAATTGATGCATTTTCAAATTAGTATGGTGATTGTGTTAAATCAAGACACGTATATTCACATACTTTAATATTTCTTTAACTACTAGATTAGTTATATGGGATGTTGGTACTATATATACTCACATATCTATAATACAAATTAAAGAAATATTATTTATTAATTTGACCATTATCTTTTTTAATCCAAAAGTCATAAATTAATTCAACAATTCAATGGTCAAGATTGATTCAACAATCTAATGGCACATAATTTAATGCATTTAGAATATTAATTTATTTAGTAATGTTCTCCTCTCTAACTTACAAAATTAATACATTTAGAATATTAATTTATTTAGTTATGTTTTGATACAATTTTAAAATTAATAAGGTAATTTAGTATTTTGATACAAGAGCTAAGCATAAGGATATTTATTTAACACTCTCTTTAAATCTTCTTCTGTGTAAAATTAACTATTTTATTAGTTTTGTTTTATTTTTCTTTTTTACTTTTTTTTAACTATTTTTTTATAACTTTTATTTTTTGTGTTTTGGTTATTGGCAATTTTTTTGTTAATTATTAATTTATTTAGTTATGTTCTCCTTTCTAACTTACAAAATTAATACATTTAAAATATTAATTTATTTAGTTATGTTTTAGAATAGAAAGTAAAACTCATAATTTAAAATTAATAAGGTAATTTACTATTTTGATACATGAACTAAGCATCAGGATATTTATTTAACATCCTCTTTAAATATTCTTCTATGTAAAATTAACTGTTTCATTCGTTTTATATTTTACTTTTTTTAACTTTTTTTTTGGTTATTGGCAATTTTTTTTTCTTGTTAATTGAGTAGATAAAACGTAGAGCGAAGCTAAGGAAACCATAACTCAGATATACTAATTATTTTATTTCATATTTAGACCTTTTAAAAGTATATTAAGTTTAATCTAATTAATTCCGTAAGATAATCTAATTAATTCCATAAAAAAACTCAATGAAATTTGTTTTCAACTTTAAATAACTATTTTTTACAAGTGATTTTATTACTATTCTCAACTTCTTACCATTAATTCTCTTTTTGAGATTTCGTTAAATTGATCCATCTCAACCATTAATTAAGTTTAACCATTAGTTGAGAACTTAAGATAGATTTACAACAAAAATATAGTGACTTAATAATTTATATTATTTATTTTTGACCGAATCATGTTTCCCTTTTTCCTTTCCCGTGGTTGAGTATCAGGTATATCTATGTACTATTTGTTTGAAGAAGAATGTAAAATTAAAAACCTACATTTTCTCCCTCTATGCATTTACTTTTACTGTAAATGATTAAAACATGACTGATTATTCTAACTCTGAAACGATACTTTTAAGTATATTATATCTTATTGGTTTGACATTTCAAAAATGCCATTGAAAGAATAATTAGTAATGCTCTAATTTACAGTTTTTCTATTCCTTTTCAAGTGTCTTAAATTTTATTTTTTTTGACGTACATAACTAATGTACTAAATCCTATGGTAAAAAGAAATAAAAAAAAATATTATCTTATGAAATTAATTAGATTAAACTTAGTATAATTTTAAAAAGTCTAAAAATGAAATAAAATTATTAGTATATCTAAGTTGCAGTTCCTTAGCTTCGCTTTAAGTTTTATCTACTCAATTAACAAAAAAATTGCCAATAACCAAAACACAAAAAATAAAAGTTAAAAAAAATAGTTAAAAAAAAGAAAAAGAAAATAAAACTAATAAAATAGTTAATTTTACATAGAAGATAATTACACTAAAACTGTGTTTTAGTTTATTGAACCTCTCAATTCAATGAAAATTTGTGTTCAACCTTAAATAACTATTTTTTTACAGGTGATTTTATTACTATGACTGATTATTCTAATTCTGAAACGATACTTTTCTGGTTAACATTTCAATTCTTTCAATGGCATTTTTGAAATGTTCAACCAACAAGATATAATGCACTTAATTACACTAAAGCTATATTTTTGTTCATTAAACCTCTCAATTCAAATACGTACAATTCAAATAATTTATTTTCAACTTTAAACCACTATTTTTTTACATGTGATTTTATTCTTATTTTCGATTTCTTCAGATTAATTACCTTTTTGGGATTTTATTAAATTAATTCGTTTCAACCATTAAGTTTAACCACCATTAAGTAAAGAGAGTTAATGAAAGACATTTTATGTAACTATTGTCATACATGGACAATCTAAAGGTTAAAATGTATATTTTTCATCTAATCTAATAATTAAAATCACACCTCGCTTATTTTTATTTAAAATATATATATATATATATATTCTAGAGACTTCACTTTTTTTTTCTCACTTCATTACCTCTCTTTAATTACACCTATCACCTACTCCCCAACCCCACATTAACCCCTTCCTCCTCTCTCCCCTTGCGTATAACTTTTAAAATTGTAAAATTTAAATTAATATAATAATATAAGTAATTCCTAAAAATGATATATTAAATTTGAGATATAAGGAAAAAAAAGTGAGACTTAATTTGTGACCAAAAAAAAGTAATACAAATGTAGATTAATTGGTGGTAAAATAAGTAACATGTTTTCTATTGTGTAAAATATATTCAACCCAAATGGTTACTAACCTTTTGTATTTCTTAATTGGTATTTTCACTAAACATGTCAATAGTTGATTTGTATCATATTCATATGGTAGATGTTATCGTTTCGGATTTAAATGAATGACTTTCTTTTCCTTGGTGAACAAATAAAATTCAAATTATATTAGTTATTTTAACAAATAATCTGAAATAACCAAATTGAATACGACTAAATACGCAACCATTGCCAAACCTACCGATGTAGACACTGGAATACGAATACAATTTATTGATTTGTGTTAAGTTAAAACTGATCATGATCGATTCAGTTGAAAAATTATCGACAATGTAATATCATTTTATTATTTGTGATAAGTGAATAAAATATATAAATCACACATAATTTTATGTTATGCTCGTGCCCGAGAGCACTCAAAACTTATTTAATTTTAATTAGTTTGTGTTTTTTTACATACTATTTCTTTTTATTTTTTAAACTATTTTTTTTAAAACACAAATAAGTTTTGAATTTATTGTAATTTTACGTTAGAAAAAAAAAGTAAAAGTTGAGCTTCTACTACCAATGAATTATCATGCCAGAGGTACAATAGATGAAAATAAATAATTTTCGTTGTCCATAAACATAGATATAATTTTTTTTCTCTATTTTGTGCCCTCGGGCACAGACCCTAGTATATATTAAAATTGAAGATTTACGTGGTCAAACTTTTTAATGAATTGGGTTTGACCTATATATTATTTGTGAAAATAATTGAAGGGCTTGATTTTCCTTTTTCTTTTTGACATTTTTCTTAAAGAGAGAAGGGGGGGGGGGGATGGGATTCAAACTTTTTACAAAAAATAAATAAATTACATTTTGGTCACAATATATGCTTTTGGCATTGTTTGCAATGATAATTGAAGAGAAACATGATAATGATAATCTGGAAATCGTCTTACTATATGAATTATGCAGACAAGTTAGTGACACTGTGAGGTACATTGGTTCACTCATACCACGGTTGACAGTAACAAGAACAAGGTTGTAAGGACAATATATCTAATTATTTTAGTGTCCATGTGAAGCATGTGGGTTACATCATACCACGGTTGAAAACACCAAAATGAAGATAAAGAATTGGCGGTCTCTTGTGAATTGAAAGATTTTTGAATATTTATGATTTTCATTGACCAATTCATTTATTAAAAGAAAAATATTTTTACTCGGTCTAAAAATTTGAAGACGAATTTTTTTAAAGGAAGATAGATTGAGTAAAGCTTGCATGTTATCTGAGATCTTATTGAGCTATGTACTCACCCAATCAAATTGTTTTGCAGGATTGATATTGATCAAACATGGTACTTAAATCTGTGAAATTTTTGTCATTGATTTAATTTAAAGAATAATATAAGATTAATTATTTTTTGTATCCAGGAAGGGGAGCGTGTATATCCTTCAACCAATAAATTTTGAAAAGCCTTTTTTGTATATTTTCTTGTTATTGTAAGGATATTCCCATTATTGTAATTTACATTTAATAATACAATTAGATTATCATTTAATCTTTTTATCGAATTTAGTCTTATATTTATAAAATTCTTCTATTCGCGACTCAAAAACTTGGTGCCCAAAAGTTGAATTGTATACGAAAAAATTTGTGAATTGTATTATTGTAGAACTCCCAAAGTAGGTAAATGTAGGACATAAACTAAACTTTAAGATACAATAAAGGAAAGAAAAAAGTAAGAGAAATAAATAACCATCAAGGCTCCGTTTGATAGTAAAGATAGAAAAAATAAATAAATTTAATTAATTTATGTGAAAAGATAAAAAATAAGACGAAAGATTTTGCTCATTTTATGAATAGATATCTTAGTATCTTACATCTTTCTATATTTTTGGTAAAAAAATTTTACTCACCACTAAACTAAGAAAATTTCTTCATGAAAACACTTGCAAATCAAGAGGATATCACTTCTATCACTCAACATATTTTTCATCTTTTCATCAAAATTAAAATAAATTTTTTTCCCACCTTACAATTAAACGGAGGAGAGACTCCATAAGTTAAATACCTATCTATAGTACGTTTTGACCAAGACAATACTAAAACCAACATAAATACGACAAATAAAATATACTTCCACAAATAATATAATATTACTTTCCACCATTTACCCTGGCAACACCAGAAACTGAAAAAGCCCCTCTATTGACATCAAAATTGTGTCAAAACCTTTTGGCCTTGTCTGAGCGTTACGGAAACCCTTGAAGCTTCCTCTACTTGGGTTAAAAAGGAAAAGGTCCAATAACAAGCCACAAGGTTATTGTAAATTCAAAAGGCCATAAGTTTCGTGACAATCAACTAATAACATAACAAAATGTTGAGATCCGGATTCCTAATGCAGGATGCAAGCCAAATAAAAAAGTTTACACAACTAGTTTGCATTACAGGTTGGGGTCCAGAAGGCTTCGCCTCCTAGACAGGCTTTTGAATTCATGTTCAATTACAGAGCATATATAGAGAATACATAGTATTTTGCAACTGAAAAAATAGATAAAGGTACACTGCCTGTCGTCTAATAAACACACAGCAAAATGGGTGAGATGAACTACAGACCGTTTGTCTACCTCTCTTTCAGTTCCTGCTCAAATTGAAGCAATTTTTCGCGCAGAGGCTCCAGAAATAGCTTCGTCAGGTCCCTATTGATTTGTTGCTTATGTTGATGAAGTAGATCCTTATCCTCACTCACTCTCACTTCAATCTAGACAAAAAAAGTATTATATAAATGGTAGATATACGTGTGTGTATATATATAAATATGTACATATATAAGGAATATCTCCCATACATACCATATATGCAGATTAGGGCTTTCGAGGGGGTAAATACATAAATTTTTTGATGAAACTTGGTAAAGATGATCTCCATATTTCATTAAAAATTCAAACGGGAAGTGGGTTATTTAAAAAATTGATATATATGCGCCTCTCTAGCTGTTAAAATTTTAGATGTTTGATCAACCCACTTCCCACTTTTTTTCTTTTATCTCCACCAAATTTCATCAAAAAATTCATCAATTTTGACGCGAACCCGGATCGTCTTTCCTAGCCAGGCTAATGGATCCTCAACCCTTGAACTACAAACGTAGCAAGAACCTTGGAATACGTCGAAAAGATGGAAGATGGAACCTCAACCCAACGCTTAAAGAAGCGCGAACCTCGGTATAATGAATGACGCCACAATCTAGTGTGATTGCTAGATTGATAAGTCAAGAACAATTGAATTTACTCAATTCAACATGTTCAACATGCTCTTAAAGAACACAAAGAGAAAGCTCTCAATTTAATTAATCATCAAAACTTAATTAATAAAACAATAATGTGCCTCCTTTAAATAGGAGTAAACAAAGCCTTAGAATCCTAATTCAAAAAGGAAACTAATTCCTACTTAGAAAAGGAAAATAATAACACCTATAATATTCCTAATGCAACAAGGAAATTAATAATAAAAATAATATGGAAACTATTCAAAAAGGAAAATAATAACCTAATTCCTAATTGAATAATGAGACTCAAGAAGCCATATTAATTTAAAAACAACTTAAATTAATATCTTCTAGATTATTCCAATGGGCCACCTTGCCGTTCTACCCTCTTGAACTTCCACGCCCAATCTTTAGGAATCCCATGGAATGCATGATCATCGTTTAAGCTTCTTGAATCGAACATGTGAAATTCTATGAAATTCCTTTTGAATTTCCATGCCCTATCCTTGTAATTCAGCATGTGTGGATCATCATTTAGAATGCCATGAACCACCATGGTTGAATAGAAACTGAAGCTAGACCGGATCATATCATACCCCTCTTCTTCAAGAAGATTCGTCCTCGAATCTTTGCTAAGCTTTGTTTGATTCAACCCACATCTTCCAATTTGCAGCTTGGCCTTCTTTGACAAACGGAATTCATCGAACTTGAGGCTATGCTTCAACTCGATCATCTTTAGTTCATTGAAGAAACTTCCCGGCTGATAATTCGGATGGAAATCATACTTGTCCACACCAATGAAGTCTACATGCTCCACTTCATCAACTTCCAACTCCGGTTCTTTGGCTAGAATCTCTTCTCTTCCCTTTGCAAAGATCCTCCTCGCTTCCATGGCTGCCTTGGAAATTCCTTGATCTCCTCCGTAACTAATCTCCATATTTCTTTCACTCTCTATGGCTGCCATGCTATTCAACTCCCCCACTAAATCCGGCTTACCTACAACACTCTCATAAAAGCAAAGAAACATAGTCTCATTCGTGCCAAGAGTGCACTTCTTGAGGTTAGCGATTAGCGCATCAAAATTCATCATAAGCAATTGACTAATCGATATGTAACAATTCAAACTACTATTGTTACATGACAATGTGATATTCCAATGATCAAAGCCTTTCAAAACAATTTTTCCCAAGAATGGCTCAAAATTTTGATTATTTAAACTCACAAAAGCATTATTCAAATTCACAGAGTTAGTTACCCATTCAAACAATCCACGCTCAGTTTTGAATCCCATAAGCTTCTTTGGGCAACAACTTTCCAATTCAAGTTCATGAACACCTTGCTTTAAAGCTTGATGTCTATGTTCCAACTCAACTTTTCCTTGGTGTTGATCTCCAACGCCCTGCAAATAAGACACAATAGATATAGGCAAAACGGGATTAAAATTGTTAGTATTTGAAAATTCTTCCTCCGATTCACTCTTTTTTGCCTCAATCTCCCTCACTTCACTCAAGTCTTTTTCAAACTCATTCTCACTAAAGATCACTGAATTTTCTTTTTTTCTCTCTATTACCTCAGCCTCTCTCTTTTCATTACTCTCTTTTATTTTTCGCTCTCCTTCTTTCTTTTCATCTTCGCACTCTTTCCTTTCCACTCCTTCACCACTCTTCTCTTGTTTTCGCTCACTCTCTCTTTTTTGATCACTCTCCTTTTGTAACTTCATTTGATCTTCATAAGCTTGCTTTGGTGGCAATGGAATAAGAGAAATGGTTCTCTCATTCATCTTGAAAGAGTACTTATTGGAAACGCCATTGTAATTGACTTGCCTATCAAGTTGCCATTGTCGACCCAAAATCATGTGGCCGGCTTGCATTGGAACCACATCGCATAAAACTTCATCCTTGTACTTCCCAATGCTAAGAGAAATAAGCACTTGTTCGTTCACCCTTATCACTCCATTATCATTCAGCCATTGCAACTTATAAGGACACGGGTGCTTGAAAGTAGGCAGTTTCAACTTCTCAATCATTGTTGTGCTAGCAAAGTTTGAGTAAACTCCCCCATCAATTATCAAACTACACACCTTCTCTTGCACGAGGCATCTAGTTCGAAATATATTTGCTCGCACGCTTGGGTCACCACATTCAGCTAGCAACTCACCTTCTACGGCTTGTTCCTCAATTTGGTTTAGCACAAAACTTCCCCTCCTCTTAAACTGCTCATAAGTTTTGGTAAACAATTCGTTAAACTTAGAACAACCCTCTTCATCAAACAAGGAAGCCTTTTTCGTGGTACTACTGAAATTTTGTTTTATCCTTTCCCTATTAGGAGCTTCACTTAATCGCATGCGCCGTCTAATTTCTAGATTTTTTACTTGCGCACTATCCCTTTTAAACTCCTCATCACGCCAACTTTGCTCAAAATTAAAATAAGACATTCTTGCGCTGCCAAAATAAGGATTAGTACAAATAAAGAAATAAAATTTTCTCACGCACTCCCTTACGTGTATCACTCAAGTATCACACATTTTTTTTTCTCTCGTGTTTGTCACTCAAGTAATAATAAACCTCACAATTTTTCTCCTTGGAACTTTTAAAACAAGTTGAACAATATGAATATATCGCAAGTCCCCAACAACCAATCGCACACCCAACAATTAGATTGAGCGCCTTCACAATGATTAACTAAGGACTCAAGAAACCAAATTCTAGCAATATTAATGAGCCAAACGAATTTCTAGAATTGCTAGAATATTGCAAGCAGAATTTCAAAGAACAAACGAGCAATAAGTCCTAGTTTATAAAGCAATTCAAAGTTCCTATGGAGATCTAGAATTCCCAACACAATCCAATTTAAGAACGTATCTCCAATTAGAATCCCCCCAACTAGAATAAATATGCAATAAGGATCAACAAACCCAAACGATTGATTATGATTCGAAATTTTCTAGGGTTCAATGGGAATCTTCAATTTCAATAATAGCGCAAGAGTTCATAGCAATCAAAACCCTATTCCATAAAGCATAAAAAAAAACTAGGGTTCTCGTTTCAACGATTCAACTTTCGTGTATTTTAATTCTAAACAACTCACCCTAAACAGAATAATCAATTTTTTTTTCATGCAATTTCGAAATTCAGTTTTTTTTTTTTTTTTTTTTTCAGAAATCACTGTTCACGCGGCACTGTTCACGCGATACTATTCACGCGGCACTGTTCATCGAGTACTGTTCACGCAACTGTTCATCGTTACTGTTCACGAACTGTTCACAGCACTATTCATCGTTACTGTTCATCCGAATTTTTTTTTTTTTTTTTTATTCCAGAATCTATAAACCCTAACACAATTTTTTTGGAATAAGATTAACAAGAATGAAGGCCTAGGGTTTCAAGAATTTACTAAGAAATTGAAAGAACAAGAAACTAAGATAGAAAACCTTGATAGAAAAGTCTCCTCTGATACCAATGACGCGAACCCGGATCGTCTTTCCTAGCCAGGCTAATGGATCCTCAACCCTTGAACTACAAACGTAGCAAGAACCTTGGAATACGTCGAAAAGATGGAAGATGGAACCTCAACCCAACGCTTAAAGAAGCGCGAACCTCGGTATAATGAATGACGCCACAATCTAGTGTGATTGCTAGATTGATAAGTCAAGAACAATTGAATTTACTCAATTCAACATGTTCAACATGCTCTTAAAGAACACAAAGAGAAAGCTCTCAATTTAATTAATCATCAAAACTTAATTAATAAAACAATAATGTGCCTCCTTTAAATAGGAGTAAACAAAGCCTTAGAATCCTAATTCAAAAAGGAAACTAATTCCTACTTAGAAAAGGAAAATAATAACACCTATAATATTCCTAATGCAACAAGGAAATTAATAATAAAAATAATATGGAAACTATTCAAAAAGGAAAATAATAACCTAATTCCTAATTGAATAATGAGACTCAAGAAGCCATATTAATTTAAAAACAACTTAAATTAATATCTTCTAGATTATTCCAATGGGCCACCTTGCCGTTCTACCCTCTTGAACTTCCACGCCCAATCTTTAGGAATCCCATGGAATGCATGATCATCGTTTAAGCTTCTTGAATCGAACATGTGAAATTCTATGAAATTCCTTTTGAATTTCCATGCCCTATCCTTGTAATTCAGCATGTGTGGATCATCATTTAGAATGCCATGAACCACCATGGTTGAATAGAAACTGAAGCTAGACCGGATCATATCAAATTTATCCCCACAAAAAGCCAACCAGTATACATGGTATGTATGTTTGGCATCTATGGGAAATTCCCCCTATAATATATATATATATATATATATTTGTGCAAGTACTCAGATCGAATCAGTCCATCACAATTTCCGTAAGATAAGGGAACAAAGTTCTTTGTATATAACTATATATATATAGGGAGAGACAGACATATATTGCAGCAGTTGATGTGAATCGCGACCGTATTTCTATCCAATATGACGAATCCGCGACCCTTGACGTTGAATACGTAAGAACCTTGGAATCACGCGAAGTTGATGGAGGTGGAACCTCGACCCAAACCCAAAAATGAGAATGAACCTTGGTATAGTCGAAGACAAACAATCAATTGACGGATTAATTGATTGATAAGTCGAAGAACCACGCCAACAAAGTGACGAAACCCGTAGCAAAGACGGACGAAAGATCGTTTCTACAATCAGATTCAGATGGCACCGCGACCCATTGCTTATATGGAAGCAAGAACCTTGGTATATGAGGGTAGATGGATTGATGGACACCGCGACCCAACACCTATAAAGAGATGCGAACCTTGGTATACGCGAATGACGCCACAATTGATGATGATGAATCAATTGATAAGTCGAATGAACATTACGGACAAACCGAATTTGTTCAACATGTTCTTGAAGAACAAAAGAGAAAAACTCTCAATTTTATTAATCCATAACCAATGTTCTAAAAATCGTAAATCGGACCTAGATCGGCGAGGTGGGGATTCAGGATTTTTGGAAAAATCAGAAAAAATCGGGGATTAATCGGCAAACCCATAATTTGAAAAATCGGGAATTAAATAAATATAATAATATTTTCATACTCAAATAGTTTTCAAAATAACATAATACTAATAAAATATAATATATCTTTTAAATTAACATTAATTTTTTAACATTCAAGTAACAAAATATACATACCCAAAATTTAAAGAGTGCTTTTATAAAATTTAAAACTTAAAGTGGAGTAAAATGAAATAACTTAAAATATTGGTCTTGAGTACAAAAATAAACTTAAAAGCAACTATCTCCTAAGAAACCCTAGCCCTTAAAAGCAATTAAGCTGCTGCCTGTGAAAAACCCTAGCCCCCTGCTGCTGCTCTTGCTCCCACAGGAATCCCTAGCCCGTCATTGCTGCTGCTGCTTCTTTTCATCGTCATCCCGCACTCCTGCCATTGCTGCTGCTTCTACTTCGTCGTCGTCGTCGTCCCGCCATTGCTGCTGCTGCTGCTTCTTCTTCTTCGTCGTTGTCCCGCCATTACTTCTTCTTCTTCTTCTTCTTCTTCTTCTTCTTCTTTTCGTCATCGTTTCCAGATTTTTGTCCGATTCTCGATTTTGGTCCGATTTTGGCCGATTTTGGTCCGATTTTTGGCCCGGCCGATTTTCCAAAACGATTCATGGAAATCGAATCGGGTAACTCCCGATTTCCGATTTTTGGCCGATTTATCGGCAAAAAATCCCGATTTTTAGAACACTGTCCATAACTCTCTTCATTATCTTTTCAAATAGAATGGGATGGGGAGGTATTTATAGTTGTTACAAAATACATCCAATGGTCTACATTCAATTCCACCAACTATGATCTAAGGGCTCACATTTATTCTCACCTACTACTAGTGACATCACTAAAGACTTATGTAAGCGATGACATCATCGATGCATGATGTAAGTGATGACATCATCGATGCATGATGTAAGTGATGACATCATTGATGCATGATGTAAGCAATGACATCATCAAGTACATGACAAGATACTAATTTTAAAACAATATAAAATAAAATAATAACCAAGTCCTATAATTAAAATACAATCTTTTTTTTGAATTTTCTTGCAAGAGCACTTGTAATCGGACCCATGAGAACTTGAATTAGGCATGTGTACGCTTCAATCCACGTGCTTGAGCATGTGCTAGCCTTGTCCGCATCATTCCCCTCCTCTTGAAAATGATTTGTCCTCAAATCCTCTTGATGATATTGCTCATACAAATAGATATCTTCTAAATTTTTTTTATTTTTTTTAATTCAAATTGAAACTCAAACAAGAACAAGAAATAAAAAGATAGATAAATCTGAAAATATAAGCTCTCCTCTGATACCAACTGATACGAACCACGCCAACAACGTGACGAAACCCGTAACAAATACGGACGAAAGATCGTTTCTACAATCAGATTCGAATGGCACCGCGACACGTTGCTTATATGGAAGCAAGAACCTTGGTATATAAGGGTAGATGGATTGATGGACACCGCGATCCAACACCTATAAAGAGATGCGAACCTTAGTATACGCGAATGACGCCACAATTGATGATGATGAATCAATTGATAAGTCGAATGAACATTACGGACAAACCGGATTTGTTCAACATGTTCTTGAAGAACAAAAGAGAAAAAACTCTCTCAATTTTATTAATCCATAACTCTCTTCATTCTCTCCCTAAATGGAATGGGATGAGGATGCATTTATAGTTGTTACAAAATACATCTAATGGTCTACAATCAATCCCTCCAACTATGATCTAAGGACTCATATTTATTCTCACCTACTTCGAGTGACATAAGCAATGACATCACTAAAGACTTATGTAAGCGATGACATCATACTACAAGTGACATAAGCAATGACATCACTAAAGACTTATGTAAGCGATGACATCATCAAGTACATGACAAGATACTAATTTTAAAACATAAAATAAAATAATAAACAAGTCCTATAATTAAAATACAATCTTTTTTTTTGAATTTTCTTGCAAGAGCACTTGTAATCGGACCGATGAGAACTTGAATTAGGCATGTGTACGCTTCAATCCACGTCCTTGAGAATTTGTTAGCCTTGTTCACGTCATTCCCCTCCTCTTGAAAATGATTTGTCCTCAAATCCTTTTGATGATATTGCCCATACAAATAGATATCTTCTAAATTTTTTTTTAAATCAAATTGAAACTCAAACAAGAACAAGAAATAAAAAGATAGATAAATCTAAAAATAGATGCTCTCTTCTGATACCAACTGATACGAACCACGCCAACAAAGTGACGAAACCCGTAGCAAAGACGGACGAAAGATCGTTTCTACAATCAGATTCGGATGGCACCGCTACCCATTGCTTATATGGAAGCAAGAACCTTGGTATATGAGGGTAGATGGATTGATGGACAAACCGAATTTTTTTTAATTCATTCGACTTATCAATTGATTCATCATCATCAATTGTGGCGTCATTCGCGTATACCAAGGTTCGCATCTCTTTATAGGTGTTGGGTCGCGGTGTCCATCAATCCATCTACCCTTATATACCAAGGTTCTTGCTTCCATATAAGCAATGGGTCGCGGTGCCATCCGAATCTGATTGTAGAAACGATCTTTCGTCCGTCTTTGCTACGGGTTTCGTCACTTTGTTGGCGTGGTTCGTATCAGAGGAAAGCATCTATTTTCAGATTTATCTATCTTTTTATTTCTTGTTCTTGTTTGAGTTTCAATTTGATTTACAAAAAATAAAAAAAAATTAGAAGATATCTATTTGTATGAGCAATATCATCAAGAGGATTTGAGGACAAATCATTTTCAAGAGGAGGGGAATGATGCGGACAAGGCTAGCACATGCTCAAGCACGTGGATTGAAGCGTACACATGCCTAATTCAAGTTCTCATGGGTCCGATTACAAGTGCTCTTGCAAGAAAATTCAAAAAAAAGATTGTATTTTAATTATAGGACTTGGTTATTATTTTATTTTATATTGTTTTAAAATTAGTATCTTGTCATGTACTTGATGATGTCATTGCTTACATCATGCATCAATGATGTCATCACTTACATCATGCATCGATGATGTCATCACTTACATCATGCATCGATGATGTCATCGCTTACATAAGTCTTTAGTGATGTCACTAGTAGTAGGTGAGAATAAATGTGAGCCCTTAGATCATAGTTGGTGGAATTGAATGTAGACCATTGGATGTATTTTGTAACAACTATAAATACCTCCCCATCCCATTCTATTTGAAAAGATAATGAAGAGAGTTATGGATTAATAAAATTGAGAGAGTTTTTTCTCCTTTGTTCTTCAAGAACATGTTGAACAAATTCAAACATTCGGTTTGTCCGTAATGTTCATTCGACTTATCAATTGATTCATCATCATCAATTGTGGCGTCATTCGCGTATACCAAGGTTCGCATCTCTTTATAGGTGTTGGATCGCGATGTCCATCAATCCATCTACCCTCATATACCAAGAGATGCGAACCTTGGTATATGCGAATGACGCCACAATTGATGATGATGAATCAATTGATAAGTCGAATGAACATTACGGACAAACCGGATTTGTTCAACATGTTCTTAAAGAACAAAGGAGAAAAAACTCTCTCAATTTTATTAATCCATAACTCTCTTCATTCTCTTTCTAAATGGAATGGGATGAGGATGTATTTATAGTTGTTACAAAATACATCTAATGGTCTACAATCAATCCCTCCAACTATGATCTAAGGACTCATATTTATTCTCACCTACTTCGAGTGACATAAGCAATGACATCACTAAAGACTTATGTAAGCGATGACATCATCAAGTACATGACAAGATACTAATTTTAAAACAACATAACATAAAATAATAAACAAGCCATATAATTAAAATACAATATTTTTTTGATTTTTCTTGCAAGTGCTCTTGTAATCGGACCATGAGGACTTGAATTAGACATGTGTACGCTTCAATACACGTGCTTGAGCATGTGCTAGCCTTGTCCACATCATTCCCCTCCTCTTGAAAATGATTTGTCCTCAAATCCTTTTGATGATATTGCCCATACAAATAGATATCTTCTAATTTTTTTTTTATTTTTTTTAAATCAAATTGAAACTCAAACAAGAACAAGAAATAAAAAGATAAATAAATCAGAAAGTAGAAACTCTCCCCTGATACCAACTGATACGAACCACGCCAACAACGTGACGAAACCCGTAGCAAATACAGACGCAAGATCGTTTCTACAATCAGATTCAGATGGCACCACGACCCGTTGCTTATATGGAAGCGAGAACCTTGGTATATAAGGGTAGATGGATTGATGGACACCGCGACCCAACACCTATAAAGAGATGCGAATCTTGGTATACGCGAATGACGCCACAATTGATGATGATGAATCAATTAATAAGTCGAATGAACATTACGAACAAACCGAATTTGTTCAACATGTTCTTGAAGAACAAAAGAGAAAAACTCTCTCAATTTTATTAATCCATAACTCTCTTCATTCTCTTTCTAAATGGAATGGGATGAGGAGGTATTTATAGTTGTTACAAAATACATCTAATGGTCTACAATCAATCCCTCCAACTATGATCTAAAGACTCATATTTATTAACTGATACGAACCACGCCAACAAAGTGACGAAACCCGTAGCAAATACGGACGAAAGATCGTTTCTACAATGAGATTCGGATGGCACCGCGACCCGTTGCTTATGTGGAAGCAAGAACCTTGGTATATAAGGGTAGATGGATTGATGGACACCGCGACCCAACACCTATAAAGAGATGCGAACCTTGGTATATGCGAATGACGCCACAATTGATGATGATGAATCAATTGATAAGTCGAATGAACATTACGGATAAACCGGATTTGTTCAACATGTTCTTAAAGAACAAAGGAGAAAAGCTCTCTCAATTTTATTAATCCATATCTCTCTTCATTATCTTCACTCATCTCTTCCACCTGCTCTTTAAAAACACCCAACTCCTCTCTCATCATCTTTTGTAAGGTGCTTGTCATGGCTTCTTGGAATAACCTAGGATCGAAACTAGACATATTGCTGCAAAACAGAGGTTAGCACAATATAAAGAAATAAATTTTTCCCACTGCACTCCTTTACGTGTTTCGCTCAAATAATATCACTCTGATTTTACCGCTCGTGTTTAGTGCTCAATGTATTGATATTCCTCTCAATTTTCACCTTTTGGAACTTCAAACAAATCGAAAAGCAAGAACTCTTTTCTTGGCTGCCCAAACAGACCAATCACAACCCAAACAGATCTATTGTATGCTAGAACAAGTACGTTTTCACCAAGAACTCAAGAAACAGGAATCCCGATGAAATATGGACAAAATACGAAGCCAAATTTCGACAAAATTAAGCGAAAAGTTCGTCTCGTGAAAAAGTGATTTTTGGAACCCTTGGAACCTATAGAATCTGAATGGTAAAAGAAATAAAGTCAAATTTCGGAATTTTTTGTACTCTGTTTTTTTTTTTTTTTTTTTTTTTAATCACAAGTCTAGTAGGGTTTTATGTTGTTCACAGCCGCCACAAATTCCAAAACCTAAAAATAAAAGTCAAGTCTAGGGTTTTATATCAATACTAGCCGCCACAACTTTCAAAACCTAGAAATAAAAGTCAAGTCTAGGGTTTTATGGTGTTTGAAATACTAGCCGCCACAACTAGGGTTTTTGACCAAGAATTACAAGTCTAGGGTTTTATGATGCTTGCAATACCAGCCGCCACAACTATCAATAGCCGCCTCAATAACCAAGTTAACTAGGAATAAAGAGAATCGCAACTAGAGATTTTCGCAATCCACAACTTTGGTTCAGCAATTCATATTGAAACACAATATCCAAACAGATTATGAATGGACAGATTCGCGAATATGGTTCAGCAACGAAATTGAAGATTTTCGACTTTGACCAACACAGATGAAACAGAATAAGTAGATCCGTGATAAGCAGATTCGAAAGTTTAGCAAGAGCAGATTCGTAACAACAAGAACAGAATTGTAAGAGCAAGAACAGATTCGTAACCACAAGAACAGATTTGTTTAAGAACAAAAAAACAGATCTGAAAATAGCAAGAACAAATCTGCAATAATAAGAACAGATTCGTAATAGCAAGAACACGAAAAAAATAAAACCTGGATAGAAAGAATCGCTCTGATACCAATGATGTGAATCGCGACCGTATTTCTATCCAATATGACGAATCCGCGACCCTTGACGTTGAATACGTAAGAACCTTGGAATCACACGAAGTTGATGGAGGTGGAACCTCGACCCAAACCCAAAAATGAGAATGAAACTTGGTATAGTCGAAGACAAACAATCAATTGACGGATTAATTGATTGATAAGTCGAAGAACAACAATAATTAAATTCTGGCTGTTTGAGGTGTTCTTAGAACACAAGAGGTGAAAAACACACTCAATTTCGTATTGATAAAACAAAGGCTGCCTCCAAACATAAGAGTTGCCTCCTTTAAATAGGAGGAGAAGAGAAAACCCTAATTTCGAAAATAACAAAAATAAACCCAATTCTAAGGCAACAAAAATAATGGAGAGTTCTAAACGAGCCCAAAAAAACACTCTTAGCAAGCCCATCACTCTAAATATTAATTATACATAATCCTTGAGCTGCAAATAAATAAAAATAATAATAATAACGCCCTAATTATTCTACGTCTTCTTGGCTAAGCATTATTTTCCATTCATGCTCTTCATTTCCTTGAATGCTTCTCCAAGCGTCAGCTTTATTCATCAGCTCGTGGACCATGCTCATGAGTGCTTCCTTCATCTTGCTTGCTCTAGCTCGGGTGATCGGACCACTTGGAACCCGGATGGGATCTGCATAGTCTTCGCTCCATGATCCAGCTCCAGTGCTATCCTTGGGCTCATCAGCAGTCCACAACTTATTTTTAAGGATCCTTCAATTTTGGTATTTGCTTTAGGCAAGAACTCAGTATCTAACATACTGCGCGCGTAGATATCAAAAATGAGAGCCGCAAATAGTGTTACGCTGTTCGGGAGATACCCTAACAGAGTATCTCCAGGGACTGCATCCTCTAAATTTTCAAAAACAGGGACCAGATGGGAAATTCCGTTTATCCCCGCAAAAGGCCAACCAGTATATGTGGTATGTATGTTTGGCATCTATGGGAAATTCCCCCTATAATAACTCAGACCGAATCAGTCCATCACAATTTCCGTAAGAGAAGGGAACAAAGTTCTTTGTATATAACTATATATATATAGGGAGAGACAAAGACATATATCGCAGCAGTCCACAACTTATTTTTAAGGATCCTTCAATTTTGGTATTTGCTTTTGGCAAGAACTCAGTATCTGAACATGCTGCGCGCGTAGATACCAAAAATGAGAGCGGCAAATAGTGTTACGCTATTCGGGAGATACCCTAACAGAGTATCTCCAGGGACTGCATCCTCTAAATTTTCAAAAACAGGGACCAGATCCTAATAATTTCTAGTGCTAATATGAGATATAAATGCATTTTTGGGTGGTAACAGGATTAATCAGATTGTAATCACTTTCCAGTTATCATCAGAGAAGTACATATGGGTGTACTCAGCTCTATGCGTCTAAAGCTGCAAACTTTCTTGCCTATTCGGCATTGTGCTTACCACTAGTTTCTTGTGTATACACCAGTATTTAATCATAGCAAATTCAAATTTTTTATTAACTAATATTTTTCGAAATAATCTAAAAAGTTAGGTGGCTACGAAAATACACTTGCCTGCTGTCAACCTAGGTACGTACATGTTCACAAGAAACTAGTAAATGGGTATGCAAGTTGGGCCGTAAACAGGCACAGCTAGTTACGGGCACATGTGACCTACGAACTTTTTCTCTTACATTTTATTTTCCCAAAATAAAAATAGTCTTGTTTTAGTATCTCTAACTTTAGTGCTGGGTTCGGAAAGCTGGGATTTCAGGTCCTCTCTTTTCCCTTGGGAAAAAAAAATAAAAAAAATCTACAAGGATATGAAAATATAGAAATGGAAGAACATGACATAACATTCTCAAAGCTAGAAGGAAAAAGGGAAAACACAAGATTTTATTTCTAGCTCTCCAATGGACATGATTTTAGTTTAAAAGGCACTTCGACTATGCAAGTCATATGCCTAAAAGTAATCCAATGGCTCCCTTTCTCCCTCCCTCCCTCTCACATACACTTCCACTCCTTCCACCACATTAAGGTTGGAATGTAACCACTATGGCACAATCCATGGGTTTAAAATGCTTCGAACATGTCTAACGGTCCCAAATCCCATAATATGTTTAGCTTAGCTCTTATGCCACTTTGAACTAGTCCTAAATAAAAGACAAAACCAATAAAACAGATAACAACAGAAAGAGTTGGCAACGTCTAATCCTCTAGGTTTGTGTGTTTCTCTTCAAGTGGGTTTCAAGGAATAGAAAGAAAAGGAGCAAAAGCGTTGTTTTTGAAGCTAAAAAAAAAGTCAGTGAAAATATCATGACACATAGTTGTTTATGGCTCAAGGCGCACCAGCACCAAAGCACAAAGGTCCCCCAGGGACCTAGGCATGAAGCAAGGCGCATAATTCACCGAAAAGGGGGAGGAAATGATAGATTTCTCAGTGAGTCATTAAACATGTCATAAGAGTAAGAATTTCATAGGCATCATTAAAACAGCGATATAGCTAAAAACGTTAATATGTTAGAATGGCTCTCATAAAAAGACATTAATCATTTAAATTGTACCAAAAAAGAAAAGTACCACTCTAATTTTCAAATCAACAAAATGACCTAAGGCAGTGAGGATCATAATTCTATGCTGGATCTTTTTTGTAAACCTCCCCCTTCAATCGTCAGTTTCCCATTGAATAATGGTTAAAAAATCAAGGTAGACCATTATCACCAGGAGGTTTTTAGCTACTACTAAAATATGCAAGAAACAGAGGAGTATAGGGCAATATTGCACTCAGCTGCCAAATAGAAAAAGGAAGGAAAAGAAGAGAAGAAGATGGAAGAAAGAAGAAAGAGAAAAGAAAGCAGAACGAAGAAGAAAGAAGGAAGAAAGCATTACACAGAAGAAAGAAGGAACTTAAAAAAAGGAAAAACCTAGGTCACCAAATTTTCCGTTACCTCTTCAGATTTTGTTTGATGTGTTTTGTCTTTTGTTGGACTTTCTACACTAGCGGGTTTTACTCCACATGTTTTACCGTGTAAAGTAAATGAACAAGACGAAAAACCTACTAGGGTAAATAAAATCCAGCGGCCAAAAGTAAATAAGACATAAATATTAAAACACTAAGTAAAGCATGCCTCACTTCAACATATCTGAGGTACCACCCTTGCACCTAGGTGCACTTTTAACGACTATGGTACAATACAATTTTGTTATGCGATACACCATATATCCTACAGTACACAACAGAGTATCGCAAGATACACACAAATTCACGATACACCGTGTATCATACGATACATAGCAGAGTTGCACGAAACACACAAACTTGCGATACATATTGCAATACATATATATAAATGTCTTCAATACGATATGTATTGCGTATCGCACGATAATAACTACCATGAAAGGGCAATGCTTCCTAATAACAGAATTAGATAAGTCTGAACACATATCCATGCACCATCTAATATCAAAAGTCAAGAGCCACCGGTGTGTATTCCCTACTCGTTAATCACCTAATAGTGCATCCATTAATCACCTAAAGAAGTCTAGGTTCCAGAAAGGAAGTGTACCTGCAAGTCATCCAGCTCGCCAAATGAGAACTCTGGTATATCTATATGGCCCTTGACGTTTTTCTTCTCCTCCCCAATAAGCCACTCCCCTGTTGATAACCATTTTATTCTTATTAAAACAACTGAAAATGAAAAAATAGATAGTGGCAAACATTGAAGAATAAAATAGCGACCATTTTTGGACTTAAAACTCGTGGTCGAAAAGTGAAAAGCAATTGCAATGGCTTCCTTATCTCTGCTTGTTCAAAAAAATAAGATTGTTCAGATCCGGTAGGACAAAATCTCATCCATTTTTAAAAAAAAAAAATTTCAAAACTTGGACTCAACTTACCTCTGACTCTCAACGTTAACTCGTAATTGTAGCCAACACGTTTTTTGTTTCGAACGGTCACCAAGAATGCCTGTGCATCAAATTTAAAATTCCATTAACAACGAAGGGAAAAAAAAAACTGGAACAGAGATCCTCAAAAGAAGGCCTGTCAACACAAATTAGGCAATCGAGGATCTATCTCGATTGGACACTGCTGTAGAGCATGATACATTGTTGGTCCACTACCTAACAACTTAAGCTTTTGGGGAGATGGTTTCTAACATGGTATCGGAGCTTAGGTTCTACAAAGTCTCGGGTTCGAATCCTCCCGCTTGCATTTGTTTCCCCCTTTGTGATTGTGCAGCACGCACATTATTGTTTGTGCACAAGGTGCACTTCTGGTTTGGTTTGTCTCTCCATGTGCAAGTGGGAGTGTTGAAGAGCATGATATACATTGTTGGTCCACTAGCTGACAGCTTAAGTTTTTGGGAGAGATGGTTCCTAACACACACACACTAACTTGTGCCCTTTGGCCTACACACCTTTAGTTTGGTTTTTCACCCATAAGAGTAACTTTGCCACGACCTTCATCCCACATCGGTGGAGGGACTTGTAGATAAACGGTGGCAATTGCCCTCCCTTAAATTTTTTCTTTTAAAAAAAATTAAAAAAATTCTATTTTTACTATCAAAATTTGGGTAAAAAAGTTAAAATATATATACATTCTAGCTATGTTTTCCGCATTTTAATCTTGGAGAAAGTAGTACTAATATCAATTTTGCCCCCACTAATCTAGAAAAATAACAATACAAGTATTTAATAATTAAATTTGAGAAATACTATTAATATAAACTTTTCCCCTTTATACAAATTTCTGGCTCCAGCCCTGATCCCAAAAGTTAATGGGGGGTCGTGGACTTATATGTTAGTGCAATCAACTCCACTGAGAACTTGGGCTAGAACTCTTGGGTTAGGACCGTGATGTTACACATGGTATAAAAGCTGAGCCAAGCCAACTAGATGTGGATGTGTTGGTCAATATGTGGGTGAGGAGTTGGTTTCTAACCACCACACCCTGACAAGGGTAGTGGGGGAGTCTATACCGACCCACATGTAGTGTAATGGGGACGGCTTGGGCTTATGTTGGTTCAATGAACCCAGTTACAAATTAGGGGCTAGCATCCTTTATCAATGACCATATGTTGTTACCACCTCTATAAACGGCTTCTCGATAACTTTCCACAAAGAAATTGGTGCTCTATAAATTGCTTGGATATATCACAACTTTCATTCATGCTTGGAAACAAATATTAAAAAGTATGCAAGCACAATAGACTAATCATCTTGTTCATCACATAACTTTCACAAGCACTTACATCACCCACACATTTTGACACTTCAGCTATTTCTGCTCTGCCACCCGAAAACTCCAGGGACCCCACAGAGACAAGCAAATCCTGAAATTAAGATGAATTTTAGAAAGAAAGTAAATTCCAAGACATTTCAATGTACACGACTAGTGTGAACCTATACAAGAGCAGTGCAGATAAGAGCAAGGATGGTGGATCGAAGATTTCAATTGCTTAGGATTTCCCATGAGATAGAATACCCAAATAAAATAATTTGTGGCAGACATTTCTCGAGGTAATTTTCTCATAATTTTATTCTACGGGCACCTCACAGATTCCCATATTATGAGCCTTTCAAGAACATTTATAAATGCCACGTAACTTCAAAAGTACAAAAGAGTTTAAAGCCTATTGATTAAGTGCAAAAGAAGAGCTATAATACTCTTTTGTCACCTCATTGGTGGTGTTTGTGCAAGAAGGATGGTGAGAATATTGATTAGTTACTTCTTTGTTAAAAATTCACGAGGTTTTATTGGAAGAAGGGTTGGAGAAATGGGATTGGTAGGAGCCTTCCCCAAAAGTAGGTATAATTTTATTGTGATGGAGGGGGTTTTTCCTGGAAATAAGAAAGGAGCCACGTGGAGGTGTACTTCTATAGCTCAGTCCTCAGTAAAAGAATCTATAATTTTTTAAAATAATGAAAGTAATGATAGTTGTTTAGCGCTCAAGGCGCACAGGACCACCGGGGCCTAGGTGCAAGGCACAAGGTGAGGCACAAGCCTTATCGAGATAACGCGCACGCCTTATAGTAACAAGGCACACGCCTTATCATACAAAAGGTTTAAAAATATGCATAATCGAAGTTTAGGACAGTTGCACAATAAACTACAGCCTAAGAGCAAGAAGGACATGTAGAAGTGCTATGAAGAAGGTAAAAAATAATAAGAAACTAAAAGAAAACGGCTTGAAGTGATGCCCTTTAAATGAAAAAGAAAAGGAAAAAGGAGGGAGGAGGAAGAGAAGGAAAAAAAATCAAAGTTGTGTCTCTGCTCCCTAGGGTTTTGAGCCAAGGTCTCACTGTTCCTTGAGACTTCTAAAACGTCGACTTTGGTTAGGATATCTTATGCGATTGAATCGAATAAACATAAAAAGTCAATAAAAATTAATAGCCAATAATGACTTCAATCAGGCACAAAAGGAGGGTTCCTCGAGCCTTGCACTCTATTGAAATCGCCAAGCCTAAGTCTAGGAGAGGTGCATACACTGCACCTCACTGAGCCTTGTCTAGGCACGAGCCTAGGACGGTTTTGACGACTAGGCGAAGGAAGTTTGGAAGATAATGAAATACTTTGCTTGGTTGCTGGGTGCATCAGCGAAAAGCTTCAACAGTTTAGAATGGAATTGCAATGTTCTTCTTACTGCTTTTGGTTTGACTCAAAGAATCTGGGCAGAATGTTTCATAGCTTTGAGCATTCCTTTGTTTTAATAGCAATATTATGCACGTCCCAATGGGCTACTGACCCAACGTTATGCATAGTTTTCAATGTTTCAATAAGAAATTAATTATTTGGTATTAAAAAAGAATAGAGAAAGTTACCTACAAATACTTTTTCCATAGACTGGAATTTCATAATATGAAATTAAATTGATAATTGTTGTTATAATTGTATTATTACAAAGAATCACAAAGTATAAATAGGACATAAAATAAACCCCAAGGTTCATAGTGAAGGAAAGAAACAATTAATCTAACAATAAACAATATTGTAACTAAAATAAATTCCATAAACCAATTTACAACCATAATTATTAAACTCTTGATTTCCAACACTCCCCTCAAATTGAAAGAGGTGTGAAACCGAAATCAATTTGCGCTACAATATTATGCTTCTTTGATGAAAATTTCTCCCCCCTTAAGTCTTTAAATGAATTGTACTCCTATGCATTTGAAAATGTCCATGGCCAAAATGTACCTCACATCTGTAAAAACGACCAAAACATGCGCCAAAGGTGGGAAATGTCATTCAACAACAACACGAATACTTGGCTACACCAAAAGAGTGCCCAAAAGCACTCGACAGCAATAAAGAAAAAGAGGCATAGGACTCATACGGGCAATGTACCTCAAACTAAGACCACAGAAGCAAGAGGGCAAAAAATCAACCGAAGAGTCAGTTGGAGAGTCGGCCAGAGAAACGGGTAGCCAGAAAAAGGCCAAAGCATGGAATAATATTACTGAACAAACCGGTAGCCCAAAAAATCCAACAAAAGGATAGAAAATAATGGTATTATTAAAAAGGACAAAGGGAAAAAAAACAAAACTTGACTAAATGAGCAGTGGAGGCAGTGGCAAAGCCAGGATTGTTAGCCAGTCGGGGCGGAAATAGCAATGTACAAAAAGAAAAAAATTCATAGAACATATAATTTTATGCATGGGTAATTCAATCACAAAATAAGAACATAAGTCTTTCATACAATCAAATTAGAACATTAAGTACGATTACAGTAAAACATGAAAACTTTGCACAGAAATATGGACTGCAATATGAAGTTTGCAGTAAAATATGGATTGCAATATGAACTTTGCACCAAAAATAAGAATTGCAATATGAACTTTGCAGTAAACAATGAAAACTTTACACAAAAATATGGACTGCAATATGAAGTTTGCAGTGAAATATGGACTGCAATATAAACTTTGCAGCAAAACTGGAAAACTTTGCATAGAAATATAGACTGCAATATGAAGTTTGCAATAAAATATGGACTGCAATATGAACTTTGCAGTAAAATATGAAAATTTTGCACAAAAATATAGATTGCAATATGAACTTTGCACCAAAAATATGGACTGCAATATGAACTTTGCAGTAAAACAAGAAAACTTTGCACAGAAATATGGACTGCAATATAAAGTTTGCAGTAAATATAAGAATCATCAACAAATGTGTGCCATTTATTATTTATTTACCCAACAAAACAATCTTAAAATAATAATCAACAAGATAACTCCATAAGTTGGTGAATTGGTCGTGTAAGCGTGGCCGTGTGGAAGTGGAGGCATGGAAGCTTCGACAGAACCCGGAGGTGAGGACGGTTAGAGTGCCGGACGGAACTTGGAAGTGGAAGGGAAGAAATAAAGGAAGAAGCAGAGGAAATAAAGGGAGAAACAAAAGGAGGAGGAGAGAGATCCCGAGAGGTCTCTTTTTATTCAAATTTTAATGGGTTTCCAATTTATCCCTAAAATTTTCTTTCTTACAATTAGGACCCTTAAATTATTTTTTCCCCGATTTTTTTTTCAATGGGGGCGGCCACCCCAGCCTGCCCCACTGTAGCTCCGCCCCTGAATGGAGGACCACCATTGGGGGTGGAACATATCGAAGAGAGCCTAGGATGCAACCTTCTTTGATACCAGGTGGAATTTCATAATATGGAATTAAATTGATAACCATTGTTCTGTGTGTTATTACAAAGACTTCCTAAGTGGGTATATAGTGAAGGAGAGAAATATTTAAGGAATGGCTCATTAGCATATTTCATAATATTTAAGGAATTTCATAAAGCCTTGATTTCCAACACGCGGTAATGAAACTATTAAACTACATTACGCAACTGGAAACCATGTCATCAGTAATAAGACAGTAGTTGAACCAGTTGTCTACTACTCAACAACAAGATTAGGGGGAAAGAACTGTCAACATACCCAGCCATAAAATACGCATTGTTAAATTCATCTACTACTTTTGTTATAAGGAACGGATTTTGAATCTGTAGAAGACATACCTTAATCCTAGCGCTTGCCCATTTATTTAGATTCTTCTCTTCCCATGTTCCAGCCTATACCAAAGAAGTTATAGTCAAAACATCTGAACTAAGTTAGAAGTATATCAGGTTTGATAAACAGTCACATGTAAATCACAAAATCAACAAACTTGATATATGGTAACACTTAAAACACGAAATCAAGCAGTAATGCAGGCACTATATTTATGCTTGTCATTTTGAGGGCTAAATGTTATCTATACACTTTGATTGACAAACAATACATTCATCACTCGGAGTTACTAGGAAAAGCAAATTCAGTGAAGAAAAGAACCGGCACTCATAATAATCTCCAAGCCAAAACACTTGCGGCCACTTAAGAATATAAAACACAAGCACTCTTATCTCCGAAAATATATATTTATAAAAAACAAAGGAAAGAAAATAAAAAGAAATAGATGCCCATATGTTGTGATGCTGGCTTTGAATTCAAACTAACGCCCTTTGAATTCAAACTGATGCTAGCTAAGCCTTTGACCAAAATGCTGAAGGAAGGAAATTTTGATAAGGCTCTGACTAAAACACCTATCTTAGCTTTACCAGATTTCTCTCAGCCATTTATTATAGAAGCAGATGCAAGTAATTCTTGAGATACTATTAATTGGATACTCATTTTACCATTTAAACTAACCAAAAGCGCATCAAGTTCTTTTTGGATTATAAAATGACTACATGCTCCAACATAAATCATCAACCAAGGCTGTAGGAGGGGCCCTAACACCTAGAGTGCCTAGGCAGGGACTAGACAGCTAGGCTATGCGATTGATTTTTTGTTTATTTATATTTCAAAAATATAAAATTACAAAACTCTCAACTTCACTTGTAAAAAGGGCATCAAGAATTCGTCAAACGAATAGTTATCATAATTCAAACATGAAAGAAAAAAAAATTCCAATACAAAAAAGGGACAGAAAAAACCCCACCAATCCTGCCTAACCTCCTTCTTCCTGCCATACTAGCGGCCGTCCAGCTAGACCACCGCCAAGCGCCTAGGTGGGGCTTAATCAACCCTAAGTGGGGACTTTTAGAAACTGCTTGGATGTGACTTTGCAATCAGATACAAGAAGGCTCAGACGATAGAAGTTGATGCTTTATCCCGGGACGTGAAGAAGGTGGGATACTCATGGCTATAACTGCGGTTTAACCTAGTAACATAAGGTGGCATCTAGCTATGATCTAGACATTGTGGTCACAGAATAAATCCTTCTATCAATGGTGGCTCCAGCGAGTTTGGCTAATTATTACCTCAACAATGGCATTCTCATATATATATGGGATTTATATTGGCTGCAATGAGGCCTTAGAACCAATATGATTGAAGTAATTCACTCTTCTACTGAAGGAGGGCATTCAGCAATCTTGGGTTCTTATCAAAGAGCAATGCTCTAAAAACCAATAGGCGTGCCTTAAGCGGGGGAAAGAAGGGGGGGGGGGGGGGGACTAGTGCCCAATGGATTAATCGGACAGACAATATTTATATTTATTAATTATTGAAAATAATATAATATCAATAAAATCTAACTTTACTTCTACAAATGACATTGAGAGCTTGTTAAACAAATATTCCCATAATTCAAACATGACAAAGAATAGCTGGTGGTTGCCTAGCTAGGCTAAGCTGCAGACCACCGCATCGTGTCTGGGCGAGAACTAATCAGCCCTGGGAGGGGATTTTAGAACACTGTTGACGAATTCAAAAACTTATTTTCATTGGCCAGGAATGAAGGGTGATTTCAAAGAACATGTCTTCACTTGCAACTTTTTTCAAAGAAATAAAAGTGCAAGCACTTCTCCAGCTGGATTATTGCAACCACTCCCTATTCCTGAGCAAGCACAATAGCATGGACTTTATTGAGGGTTCACCAAAATTTGATGGCAAAGAAGTCATGGATGTAGTCTTGGACAGACTAACAAAACATATCCATTTTTTGGGAATGGCACATCCCTATTGTCACAGTGGGCGGTAACCACTACCCAGTTGCTGACCTTGTATATCAAGGTCACAACACCATATGTGTTCATATGTTTTGAACCAATCAAGCAAACTACATATGAGGTCACTGTCAACCTAAGTTCATTAGAATGAGAATGATACCCAGTACTCAATCTTCTATTCGGCTACAACTATGTCAGAATTTTATTTTATTTTGATAACTACGAGTGTCCAAACGTAAACAGGCTATACTAAATTGCAGTACCCCCCTATGCAGTTAACCCTCTTCCATTTCTATGCGCGCTCTTCTTTGCAATGTACTCTACTAAGCTAGGCCAAATCTGGTAATTTGAATTTTTTTTTTTTCAAGTTTTTCTCTATGATTACACTCCCTATCGTTTTCCAAACGCAATCATTTGAGAGTTAATTCATTTAAATGAAGCGCCTAAACTTGAAGTCTTGAACACATTAGAAAACAAATAACAATTGTGAATGAAAACCTAAAGTACAGTTGCAATAACCCGAGTTCCGACACCAAAAGAAATGGAAACTGTACAGCAAGGGTAATATTAATACATGAATGTGTCCTATAATAACATGTTGTAAGATAACAAAATTATTCATCTAGGTCCATAAGAAATATATCTATAATCAAATGTTAACATTTCAATACGGGTATTTCAGGTTCAATTCCTTTACAGTGAAGCAAGTCAACCATTACAGACACGCCAACTCTATCATCACATCACATAACTATTAAAAGAATGATTTTGATCATGTATGTAATTCCTCTAAAATAAAGCATTTATGCAAAAAATGCTTCTGCAGAGACTCTAAAAGTAGACAGAGATTGTTATTTGATCAATTAAAGAAGAAAGCAAATCAGTAAACCACCCTACAACCCCACAATAAACCCCAAAAAATAAATAACTAAAAAATAAGTTACGTTATTAAAACGCATAACATACAGCAGTATCAGTATCAAAGCGCATATACAAATATTCTAAAACTCGCTAGGCGTTCCAAGGGTGGCAAGGGGGGAACTAGAGTAACGTGTAAGGGATTAATTAGGGAAACGACGCTTATATTTATTAATTATTTAAAATAACATAATATAAATAAAACCTAGGCGGGGGCTTGTTAAACAAATATTCCCATTATTCAATAAAAAGGAATAGTTTTTAAACCAAAAATGAGTGTAAAATACCAATACCTACACAACCATAAACAGGTTCAATTTACACAACCATACACTACATTAAACACATTAAACAAGGTGTTTCTAAAACTTGGATTCATTCTGCATTACCCGCTCATCGTTTAGAGGTTAAAATAAAAAATAAAAAAAAACCAAACGCTGCCTTACCCGATTCCAAACAGAACCAAGTTGAGTGGAGGGTTGGGATTGAGTAGAAAGGTCCTGTTGAGAGAGCTTCCGAGGGACCGGGAGTGGTGCTGCTTCATCAGTAACTTGTCTAACCCAATACCTATAATTATTATTATTGTCACGGTCGTTGTTCTTCTCCATTCTTGAATTTTTTTTACTCGAGCAGAAACAACTAATTTCTTCCAAATAAATGTATGTTGTTAGATCTAACCAACCAAATAAATGGGCAGATCAGATCAAACCAACCCTAGATAAATAAGTAATCTTTGCCTATCGATTTGATTAATGAGATCTAAGGTGTACGGGAAGGTGGGTATTATTTAGCCGGAATTAGAAGAAACATACAGAGGGTTTTTTTTTTCTCAGGTTTCCGAGTCTCATAGTTTGGATAGATGAATGCCTTTTTCTCTTCAACAAACAAATAAAAAGAAAAATAGGAAGGAAAAATAAAGGAAAGGAGGAGAGAGAGAGTTAACCATTGACCAACTTTTTAATATTTAGGGGGGTGTATTCAATTCAGATTTTAAAAGATTCTAACCAACTTTTTAAAATCCGTGGATTCTAATAAGTCTATGGATTGTTTCAAATCCTTATAGAGTTTGATATATTTTAATGCATGGATTCTTTTGAATTTCTGCAGATTTTAATAAGTCCATGGATTTTTGCAGATTTCAATAAGTCCATGAATTTCTGCAGATTTTAATAAGTTCACTAAAAAATAAAAAATAAAAAGACAAAAGACAAACAATAAAATAAATTAATTACGAATTTAAAGTAACATTATCAAAAATGTAAAGACAAGTAACGAAATATATTATAAAAATTTATACTGCACGTACAAAATTAGACTTCTCACCCCACTAGTATTTTTTAATGAAATTGACATGAATTGTTTTTAAAAATTTGAACGATAATTAGCGGTCTAACCATTTGAAATTATATTAATGCGTAATAACCACATTAGTAAAAGATAGAATAAAGACTTTATAAGGATGGCGAAAAAATTATAATGCATTCATCACATAATAAGAAATTTGGATTTTGAGAGAGAGGGGGAGGGGGAGAAAGAGAATGTTGAGTAAAGTTCTTAAATGAATTAGAAATCCATCTGAAATCTCTGGGTAAGTGAGAAGATTTCAAGATGGATTTTTATGTATAAAAAAGGCTTTACAATCCACCAAAATCTACCACTAATTAAAATCCTACTAAGTCATTAAACTTTTGAATACCATAAAATTTAGACGGATTTTTTAAAATCTTAATTGAATACATCAAGATTTTAAAAGACTTTTTAAAATCTCAATTGAATACATCATGATTTTAAAAGACTTTTTAAAATCTCAATTAAATACCCATGAACTTTAAAAGTCCATACAAATCCTATAGATTCTAAATCCAATACACCCCCCTTAATTATATTATACTAGATCTTGGATAGACTTATGATTTTTTGTTTTGTTGTTTAACAACTACCTCCCTCCCTCCTTCCCGGATCTGGGTTGTTCTCGAACCTTCTCCCTACTTCCCTCGTTTCTTTTGAATTAAACTAAATCACATGCATAAGCCATATATGTGTCATTTTAATGTATCTTATTTAAATTAAAATATAAAAAATATATATTAAGTTGTCTAGTGATTAAACGGTAAATTATTTTATCAAAAGTTCAATATTTAAATACTCTTATAAGCATATTTTTTATGAAAAAAGAGACGGTGAAAGTAAATTAAAAGTTTGACACAATTTCATGGCGATATATCTAGCAATGGCAATAAAATTTAATCATGTAAGTTTTCGACTTGGCTCGTCACTAATAGGACAGGGTTTTTTGACCTCGAGTTGGGTGTAGATTTAAAAAAAATCTCTTGGACCGAGTTCTAGGTGGATTTGGGTTTTGCATCTAAAAATACAGATCCGACCATACCCGCGTACACACACATATATATATATATTATACAGTGCCACGCCAGCACACCCTATCTTAATCTTTCCCTCCTCCTTTCGATACTCTGTCTAAATTTAATCTCATTCTCTTCTTTTTTTGTAATTTATTTTTATGATTCTTTAAAATAGAGTGAAAAACTATTGACATATATTTAATTTTTTGGATCGTTGATTTGGTAAGATTTAGTTAAAAATTCGAGGTGATTTTAATATATTTATGCAGGACTGGTTTGGGTTTCAAAAACAAAACCTGCATCGAGTTCAGGGCGGAGTATTGCAATTGCGGGCCAATACCCAATCCATTGCCATATTTAGATATATCTAATTCAAACCAACATATAAGATAAAGATGCTAATTGGTCTAGTGGCTAAGTAGTGGATTATATTGTCCAAGGTTTAAAACCTTTTGTAAGCATATTTTTTTAATGAAAAAACATATTGCAGGGGTAAAATAAGTAATTCAAAAATCTAACACAGCTTCATAGTAGTTAAAATTGGTCTTAGCTTTATATAGTATTATAGATTATAGGTGACGCTATTTACACTCCCTAAATCTGTCATAAATATTCTCTTCAAAATTTAATTAAAAACACATTTTAACACTCTTTTATTTATCACAAACACCCCATTTCCATTGTTTGATGTTAGGTGACTGCTTAGCAAAACATTCTTCTCATATAAGTCAAGTTTATACAAATGCACTCACCTCTCATTATGCAGGCCTTATTTAAAAAGCAATCTCCTCATGTGAGTCAAGTTTATGTAAATGCACTCACCTATCATTAAGCAAGCCTTATTTAAAATACAATCCAGTAATCCATTACATGATGTTAGGCGAGTTTGTACAAACAAACTCTCCCCAAGTAGAGTGAATGTATGGGACTGTACTCACAAATATTAAGCGCGTTTTAGGAGGGTATTAATGGTTTGAAATTTACTTTAAGGAGTGTTTGTGACAAATATGTGGTATAAATAACACCACCCTAAATTATTGGTAGGGACATTTTGGTAGATTAGGTTGGAGGACACAATTCGCAAAATTCAATTTAATTAATTCTGGATAATATTCTAATTAATTTTAATTAATTTATATTATTTCTAATATGCCCTTATGTAGTGTAAATATCTAATTAAGTTAAATGTCCTAAAATCAAGCAACATGTTTCAACAAGGATATAAAATAAATTGAAATTAAAATATAAAATCAATCCAGCATATTTCAAATTTAAAAAAAATAAAAATTCAAACTACAATTTAGAGCAAACTGAACTTATATGCAAAGATGATAAAAAAAAAATAAAAGAAAAACCACCACCCTTATATGCAATTATTCCCAACGGGAATTTTCATTTTCATAACTGCTCCAAAATATCTATCACATTGAAAAAATTTATGTGTTAATATGAGTCAAGACATATTAATGTAATGGACCACTACTTAAAAAAGCAATTGAAGTTTAGATGTAACATATTTTGAATAAGTGATTGATTCCAACGAAAAAAAAGTAAGCATACACCAGTAAGGAGGAGGAGTATGGATTAAAAAATGATTTTTGCTATAGAAAAATAGTTGAGATGATGAAGGAAGAATATAGGGTAACAACAATAAAATCTAACACCCGGATATCAACATAATTACAATAAGCAAATAACCAATCTATTACAACAAATAAAATTGGATGCGGCTAAATACTAATAACGATGAATAAGAAATAATATTAGCAAGAAAGGTTTTATGTTATAATTACGCCTTTAACGGGCACTAAACATCAAAGTGCAACCTTCCACCAGAATGGAGAAATGATAAACTATCGTAGAAATGAATTGATTAAAAAGATGGAATCTTTATAAAAATAGAATGGTACTTGGACAATATAGTTTATGTTAAAAATAGTTGACTAAAATCATTGATCTCACGACTCAACATGAATATATAAATGAAGAATGTCACCTTATAATAACGAGACTTTTTAAATTAAAATTATAAATGCGGAATGTCACCTCATAATAATAAAACATTTTAAGTTAAAATAGCTAGTGCACAGAAAAACCCGTAGCATTGCAAGGGTGTAGTGCAGTGTAGTGAACTAACCTGGCAGTGAGCTAGTGCACATAAAAACCCGTTGGGCTAGTGGCCCATTTCATATACAATTACGTAATTGAATTTCTGACAATGGCAAAGACAAAAACGGCCCACATAAAAATTTATGGACATTTCTAAATATAATTGAGCCCACTAACAAGACCCGAGTACCTGACCCATAATCAACAAATATCCTACTGAGTGTTGAAATTCACTACCATATACAAAGGAATCTAAGGGTGTATTTTGTGTGTCTGATAAAAAGGTCAGACATAATTAGGATAAAAATATGATAGGATATGATAAAGGTGTGCCGGATAAATTATATACCATCATGCATTTGGAGATGTCTCTAATTAAGTGCTTGGATAAAATATAATATCCCAACCATGTGTTTGGAATGTGCCGGATAAAAAATCTTTTTGTTAGATTTCCTCCCTCATTGTGGAATAAACATATTTTAAAAATGTATAAGTTTATCTTCTAAACAAGACACAAACCACTCTAATGGACAATGCACACTTGGGGCAACCTCAACAAGAGTTCCAATATATACACACTTATGTACACAACCCTCCTTTACAAATCTAACCACATCTAGTAGAAATAATGTGCACGGTAGAGTTTAATATGTTTGGGATGGAACATGTATAATTAATCAAGTGTAATACGTCTAATACATGAAATGTGTATAATGAATCAAGCATAATATATCGGAGAGAAAACAAATATAATATGCCTATAAAATAATTATATCTAAAAAGGTTTAATATGTTAATGAAAATGTCTAATATACCTAACAATTATCAAGTAAATTCATACGTAGAAAAATAAAAAATAAATGTATACCTAAAATATTTGAAGATACGGAGAACACATTAATGATTGTGTGAAAAACATCCTACAATAAGGTTTGGCCCATTTGCTAACCATCCAGTATAATACAAATGGCCTTATGAAAATTTCGTTCAGATATATAATTGGATAAAGTCAGTTAATTATCTCTGAAGCCATTACACATCACTCCTCGGCCTGCAAGAAATAGGGATGACACAAATATTCGCATGTCCCCCACTCAATGGGGGTGGGTATGGGGATAAATAATTAGGGGCAGGTTGAGAATTTTTAAATTTAGTCGGGTTCGAATATGGGTGTCTCTATCCCGTACTTGCCTGGCCCGATTTTTTTTTGCTTATTTATATGTGTGTATACATGTATATAAAAACAATTCATTATTGATTGTGTAAATATATAATTTCATCTATATATGTATATATATTATATACCATTATATTATTTCTAACTTCATTCTTCTTCTTCTTCTTTTATTTATTTATTATTTATTTTTAAAAAAAAAGTTGTTGGGTATACCCGCGGGAACCAGTTACCCGACGGGGACGGGGATTACGCGATACCCCGAATCAGGGATAGGGATAGTTTTTAGTAGCAGGGGCAGACAAGGAAATTATAAACTCGACCCGAACCTAATCCATTGCCATCTGTAACAAAAAGGGGATATTTAACCGTTCATGAAGGACAAAACAGGTAATATACCTAAACAATCAATTAAATTAACTAAATAAATAACAAAATAGTTCAGTCCTTTATTCAAAATATAGTCCTGCATTATAAAGTTTGGAGTTAAAACTAATGGGCACAAACTATTTTCCTTTACTAGAACCAAGCAAGATATATGGTCTTTTATCCCAATTTTCTATAAAATATTTTGGGACTTGACTTTTCCTAATTACCTTCCGTTTCAATTTTATAAAATATGATCTAAATGACAATAATCTTGTGATTTGTTGTCATTTTTTTGTTTATCTTTGTAATAGGAAAGTTCCGAATTTGACTTACATAGATGTGGTTGTCAAACCCTGCTGATACACACTCATTGTGGTGGTTATATGTTCAAATTCATTGTGGTGGTTGTTGATTTATTGATTCATAGTTATGTAAAAAAAATTATATTGTACTAAAAAATGTGCATTGTAAAAGTTATCAATTTGTATAAAAAAAGAAGAAGAGGATCTAAATCGAGAATTAAATGAATAAATGTTTTCATAAATTTGGTAGAGATGACCTCTATGAAGAATAGATTATTCTCACAAAATTTCATTAAAGGATTTAATTTAGAAGTTGGTGAGATGATCAACTACAATTTTAACGGTCGAAAATGAACATAAGTATCAAATTTTTATTACATACAATTTTGATTTGAATTGTTTGGTTAAATTTTGTGGGGATGATTTGCTCAATATAAATATCATCTCCACCAAGTTTAATGAAAAAATTAATCCGTTTATCTCCAGAACTAGATCCGAAGGAATAATGGAGATAAGTCAAGCCCTTCTATAAGGGTGGTTTTATAACAATTATGGACTTATGCTATAAAATGTTTAACTTCAAGCCAATTATTTTTTGTAGGTAATTTCACTTATATGGAAAAAGTTTTTTTTTAAGAGAAGCGTAAGACCAAATATAAAAAATGGAAGAGTCTAAAATGCTCAGATTTGGTGACGTACAAAGAAAAGGGAGGGAGACAAGGACTTAACCTTCGTGAAATAACTTCGAAAGCAAAAATAAAATCTTGGCAATGGGCTTTATAAACTAGCCCACAAAAATTGAACAAACTAAATCAAAAAGAAACCATTGCTAAAAGAAAAATACAAAATAATTTACACATAACTAGTGAAATCTAAATCTATAAGTAGGGAGAAATGACATGGAGGAGTTGTATCCCACCAAACTAGAACTAGATAATCAATCCTAATCGTCGCCATACGATCCTCACTGACATTTCCCTTCCTATAAATGTGGAAGCAATAAAAACGCATACTCGACAGAAGCTTCTTGCAGTTATATCATCTCGTGGTAATGCACCAGCGGCAGGTAAGAAGAACACTACAAGTGCTAAATAACAAACATATAGTCCAACTCGATCCAAAGCCTATTACAACCGCATTAATGAAGATACTATATATCTTGAATAATTGTTGAGATCTCCGCAAATAAAGCCGTTCCAACACCAAAATCGAAACAATAAGCACCAATGATGGTCATCTTGTGATATCGAAAAACACCCACAGCTGGCCTGTTGCTGTTATACCCGGGGTACCTGTACAAAAGTGTTTGATTGTATTTATTTTATAGGTAGGAAATATGTACTTTTTTCATATGATAATGACATATTTTTTAACTTTTAGTATTTGAATGCTCACATTTTACATAAAATTTAACCTTTTGGTGTTTGAACCATTTTCCACCTTTACTTTTTTTCACGTAAAATTCACTTAACCTCTTTTAATAGTTTAATAATTTTAAAGTCTCTTTATAAATCTAAAAAAAATATATATTATATACTTGAGCATATCCTATTTTTAATTGGTAATGGAGAATTCAATTTAACAATGATGCAAAAATCAGATAAATGAATTTGTGTAAAAGACAAAAAAAATATCCTTAATTTTGTAATTATGAATTTAATGATAGTAGATTTTTTTCAAAATTAAATATAGAGTTTGAGTAAGAATGGGTATCTTTCTCAGATTTGTGGTTAGAAATTATCTGTAAGTTTAAAAAACTTACAACGTCTTTCATGCTAGCAAAGTCCATTAGTTAATTATTAGCTTTTTATGCAAAAATCTCATTATTTTACTTAAATTCTATCACTTATGTCTTGAAATTGGGTCGTAATAAAAAAGGTTTCGCACTAGATGATTGTGGACGAGGTTATTAGATCTTCAAATATTGGTGATGTCATTTAAAATAAAGAAGATACATCAACATTTTTCACTTGCAGTTTTTGACGCGAACTCGGATCGTCTTTTCTAGCCAGTTTAATGGATCCTCAACCCTTGAACTACAAACGTAGCAAGAACCTTGGAATACGTCGAAAGATGGAAGGCGGAAACCTCAACCCAACGCTTAAAGAAGCGCGAACCTCGGTATAATGAATGACGCCACAATCTAGTGTGATTGCTAGATTGATAAGTCAAGAACAATTGAATTTACTCAATTCAACATGTTCAACATGCTCTTAAAGAACACAAAGAGAAAGCTCTCAATTTAATTAATCATCATAACTTCTTTAATAAAACAATAATGTGCCTCCTTTAAATAGGAGAAACAAAGCTAGAATCCTAATTCAAAAAGGAAACTAATTCCTACTTAGAAAAAGGAAAATAACTTCTAGAATAATCCTAACACAATAAGGAAAATAATAATAAATAATAAGGAAACTTATTCAAAAAGGAAACTACTAATCTAATTCCTAATTGAATAATAAAAATAAGACGACTAAAATAAACTCCTAAATAATTAAGGAAATAATATAGAAGTCTTGAAATTCTATGGAATTCTTTTTGAATTTCCATGCTCTATCCTTGTAATTCATCAGGTATGGATCATCATTTAGAATGCCACAAACCACCATGGTTGAATAGAAATTGAAGCTAGACCGGATCATATCATACCCCTCTTCTTCAAGAAGATTCGTCCTCGAATCTTTGTTAAGCTTTGTTTGATTCAACCCACATCTTCCAATTTGCAGCTTGGCCTTCTTTGACAAACGGAATTCATCGAACTTGAGGCTATGCTTCAACTCGATCATCTTTAGTTCATTGAAGAAACTTCCCGGCTGATAATTCGGATGGAAATCATACTTGTCCACACCAATGAAGTCTACATGCTCCACTTCATCAACTTCCAACTCCGGTTCTTTGGCTAGAATCTCTTCTCTTCCCTTTGCAAAGATCCTCCTCGCTTCCATGGCTGCCTTGGAAATTCCTTGATCTCCTCCGTAACTAATCTCCATATTTCTTTCACTCTCGATGGCTGCCATGCTATTCAACTCCCCCGCTAAATCCGGCTTACCTACAACATTCTCATAAAAGCAAAGAAACATAGTCTCATTCGTGCCAAGAGTGCACTTGTTGAGGTTAGCGATTAGCGCATCAAAATTCATCATAAGCAATTGATTATTCCAACTAATCGATAAGTAACAATTCAAACTACTATTGTTACATGACAATGTGAGATTCCAATGATCAAAGCCTTTCAAAACAATTTTTCCCAAGAATGGCTCAAAATTTTGATTATTTAAACTCACAAAAGCATTATTCAAATTCACAGAGTTAGTTACCCATTCAAACAATCCACGCTCAGTTTTGAATCCCATAAGCTTCTTTGGGCAACAACTTTTCAATTCAAGTTCATCAACACCTTGCTCTAAAGCTTGCTGTCTATGTTCCAACTCAACTTTTCCTTGGTGTTGATCTCCAACGCCCTGCAAATAAGACACAATAGATATAGGCAAAACGGGATTAAAATTGTTAGTATTTGAAAAGTCTTCCTCCGATTCACTCTGTTTTGCCTCAATCTCCCTCACTTCACTCAAGTCTTTTTCAAACTCATTCTCACTAAAGATCACTGAATTTTCTTTTTCTCTCTCTTTTACCTCATTCTCTTTTATTTTCCTTTCACACTCTTTCTTTTCCTCAGTAGCCTGATTACTCTCTTTCCTTTCCTCACTAGCCTTACTACTCTTTTCTTGTTTTTGCTCACTCTCTTTTTTTTTATCACTTTCCTTTTGTAACTTCATTTGATCTTCATGAGCTTGCTTTGGTGGCAATGGAACAAGAGTAACGGTTCTCTCATTCATCTTGAAAGAGTACTTATTGGAAACGCCATTGTAATTGGCTTGCCTATCAAGCTGCCATTGTCGACCCAAAATCATGTGCCCGGCTTGCATTGGAACCACATCGCATAAAACTTCATCCTTGTACTTCCCAATGCTAAGAGAAATAAGCACTTGCTTGTTCACCCTTATCACTCCATTATCATTCAGCCATTGCAACTTATAAGGACACGGGTGCTTGAACGTAGGCAGTTTCAACTTCTCAATCATTATTGTGCTAGCAAAGTTTGAGTAAACTCCCGCATCAATTATCAAACTACACACCTTCTCTTGCACGAGGCATCTAGTTCGAAATATATTCGTTCGCACACTTGGGTCACCACATTCAGCTAGCAATTCACCTTCTACGGCATGCTCTTCAATTTGGTTTGGCATAAAACTTTCCCTCCTCTTAAATTGCTCATAAGTTTTGGCAAACAATTCGTTAAACTTAGAACAATCCTCATCATCAAACAAGGAAGTCTTTTTCGTGCTACTACCCAAATTTTGTTTTCTCCTTTCCCTGTTAGGAGTTTCACTTAACAGTCTGCGCCGTCTAATTTCTAGATTTCGTAGTCGTGCGCTGTCATCTTTAAACTCCTCATCACGCCAACTTTGCTCAAAATTAAAGTAACTTGACATTCTTGTGGCAAAACAAATATTAGTATAAAGAAAAATAAATTTCTCACAACACTCCCTTACGTGTTTCGCTCAAAGGAGTCACTCTAAATTTTACCGCTCGTGTTTGTCACTCAAGTAATAATAAACCTCACAATTTTTCTCTTTGGAACTCTAAAACAAGTTGAAAAATATGAATATCACAAGTCCCCAACAACCAATCGCACACCCAACAATTAGATTGAGCGCCTTTACAATGTTTAACTAAGGACTCAAGAAACCAAATTCTAGCAATATTAATGAGCCAAACGAATTTCTAGAATTGCTAGAATATTGCAAGCAGAATTTCAAAGAACAAACGAGCAATAAGTCCTAGTTTATAAAGCAATTCAAAGTTCCTATGGAGATCTAGAATTCCCAACACAATCCAATTTAAGAACGTATCTCCAATTAGAATCCCCCCAACTAGAATAAATATGCAATAAGGATCAACAAACCCAAACGATTGATTATGATTCGAAATTTTCTAGGGTTCAATGGGAATCTTCAATTTCAATAATAGCGCAAGAGTTCATAGCAATCAAAACCCTATTCCATAAAGCATAAAAAAAACTAGGGTTCTCGTTTCAACGATTCAACTTTTGTGTATTTTAATTCTAAATAACTCACCCTAAACAGAATAATCAATTTTTTTTTTCATGCAATTTCGAAATTCAGTTTTTTTTTTTTTTTTTTTTTTTTTTTTTTTTTCAGAAATCACTGTTCACGCGCACTGTTCACGCGATACTATTCACGCGGCACTGTTCATCGAGTACTGTTCACGCAACTGTTCATCGTTACTGTTCACGAAACTGTTCACAGCACTATTCATCGTTACTATTCACGCGTACTGTTCACGGTTACTGTTCATCCGAATAAATTTTTTTTTTTTTTTTTTTTTTTTTCAGAATCTATAAACCCTAACACAGTTTTTTTTGGAATAAGATTAACAAGAATGAAGGCCTAGGGTTTCAAGAATCTACTAAGAAATTGAAAGAACAAGAAACTAAGATAGAAAACCTGGATAGAAAAGTCTGCTCTGATACCAATGACGCGAACTCGGATCGTCTTTTCTAGCCAGTTTAATGGATCCTCAACCCTTGAACTACAAACGTAGCAAGAACCTTGGAATACGTCGAAAGATGGAAGGCGGAAACCTCAACCCAACGCTTAAAGAAGCGCGAACCTCGGTATAATGAATGACGCCACAATCTAGTGTGATTGCTAGATTGATAAGTCAAGAACAATTGAATTTACTCAATTCAACATGTTCAACATGCTCTTAAAGAACACAAAGAGAAAGCTCTCAATTTAATTAATCATCATAACTTCTTTAATAAAACAATAATGTGCCTCCTTTAAATAGGAGAAACAAAGCTAGAATCCTAATTCAAAAAGGAAACTAATTCCTACTTAGAAAAAGGAAAATAACTTCTAGAATAATCCTAACACAATAAGGAAAATAATAATAAATAATAAGGAAACTTATTCAAAAAGGAAACTACTAATCTAATTCCTAATTGAATAATAAAAATAAGACGACTAAAATAAACTCCTAAATAATTAAGGAAATAATATAGAAGTCTTGAAATTCTATGGAATTCTTTTTGAATTTCCATGCTCTATCCTTGTAATTCATCAGGTATGGATCATCATTTAGAATGCCACAAACCACCATGGTTGAATAGAAATTGAAGCTAGACCGGATCATATCAGTTTTAAATTGAATTTGTTTAGTATTCAAATCTCTTACTTTTTATTCCTATGCATAGAAAAACTAAGCTAACAAATAAAAGACAAATTTTGGTCTTTTCAAGCAACTACCCATTACTGTCCTGGATATACGGCATCAAAAAAATCCAAGAAAAAAACCTCTATTATGATCTAAAACAAGGGTCATATAATGCGTTATATGACCATTGTCCGTTAATGTTTTATGTGACCCTTGCCAAAGGGCCGTATAATGTAGTATCATAAAAAAAGTTCGCACTGAAGAAAGTATTGAAGGGTGTGGCTTGCTTGTTATGGAGTTTGTGGTCTAGTCGGAATGCAGTAGTTTGGTTGGGTAATTCCAATTCGGCTTCACAAATAATTGATCTTGCAGCGACGTCTCTTGCAGAGTGGCAATTTCCCAATTCCGAAGCTTCATCAGCATATAATACAGTAAACACAGCAATATCCTGCTCAGACAAATGGAAGAAACCGCCTTGTAACTGGTTAAAATGCAATGTCGACTCTGCGATTTTTGTGGTGCAAAAAAAGATGGGTTTAATTTGGAGGGGTGGTTCGGGACTCAAATGGGGAATTCGTTGCAGCAATTCAGGGCGTTATTTCGGGTAATTTCTCCCCTATCTTAGCTGAAGCAATCGGGTCACGCGAGGTATTAAGTTGGCTAAAAGAAGCGAATTTTGGCTCAATTTTAATAGAAACAGATTGTCAAATTTTGGCAAATGAAACCAATAGTGCAGCTTGTAATTTGTCTAGCGTTGGTATGGTCTTTGTTGATTGTAAAGCCATCTGTTCGGCTATCTATCAGTGTAGTATCTCCTTTGTTCGTAGGTAAGCGAATTATGTGACACATAGTATTGCTAGAGTTGCGAATTCTTCGTCTGGTCGGAAGGTGTTTGAGTATGTATGCCCCTCTTTTATTTTAAGTGTAATTGCAAATGATTTGATTGAATAAACTTTATTTTGCTGATCGTCAAAAAAAAAAAAAAAGTTCGCACCGGAAAACAAGTCATGGTAAAATTCTCTATGACGACACTTCTCTAAAATGTGTCGTGAGCAATATTGTAAATCTATTGACACTTGGCAAAAACTATCGTATGACTTGACGCTTTTCATGTTGATGTCAAATAAATGTGAATAACGGTCATTTAAAATGTATATTTCATGACTGTTGTGATGTCTTGATTTACATATGTTTTTTTTAATAAAATATAATTATTCCTATATATATCATAAATGAACATGTGTACCAACATTTCTATAGCCCCAACTAGATATTGTGCTCAAATAAAATATTATCGATCAATAAAACAATTTAAAATGATCCATTTACTAAACATAAATTCAACGTAAAGAGAATATCATCCATAATATACACCAAACGACAAAAAAAGATAACACTAAATGGAAAAAGTATCTTCTCCTAAAAACCAATATGTAGAAACAAGATAAGTGAAAGCTCTATTAACTATATATACATGAAGTTAAACTTTGAAATTCCAAATTATTACAATGCTCATGTGCAAATAAATCATGTTCAGCCAAGCCATTAGCCGTGGTTGACCAATAATGTCTTACAGATTACGGAACTTTTAAAACCATTTATAGAAATATGACTCATATAAGGAAGGTTTGAGTAAATAAACCCCGTAATTAAGAAAATTATATAAATTCCATCCACAGGAAAATAGGTCCATGCATACTCGTCATCAAGAGCTTAAGAGAATACCATCCATAGGTCATAAATTTACGTACTTAATACAAACCAACCCTCTCAATTATACAAGCTAGCATCATACAATCTCCCAAATTGCTATTACAAGCCAAGTCTTAATTTATTATACACGAGTCGCCATTAAAATAAAATACATAATATTCGAATCATACAAAATCTAATACAAAGGTCCCTTCCACTATAATGGACTCACTACGTGGCAAGGCTTGGTAAGAGGCAAATCTAAGAAACAACGTCCTTTTTCCCCGTCGCTGCTTACGTGTTGAAATATATATAGAAAAATAATACAATAAGTCAAATGAGCTTAGTGGGAACTATAGAGGTTTTGGTTGTACTAAAATACAACTATTAATGCACACACACAAGTATCATATTTGTTAACATATAATTTAAATGCACAAGAAACCATTTTGTGCTCAGTACGAATATTGTAAATTATACACCCAAGCACAAGTAAGTAGCTTGTAATACTTATTCGGTAAGTCCGAGATTGAACTACATGGAAAACACGATTTCTCAATAATTTTTTTTGTTGAAAAGGGGAAGAATAAAAATAAAAATTAAATGATTAAGAAATAACATAAGAGAAACAAAATAAGTTTATCTGTTCTGTTGCAATAAATAGTCTATCTAAAGGTAAAACTTGTTGGTATAAAATCTGGAAGAGTTGATTAACTACTTAGTCAGTGTTGATTCTTTGATAAAAAAGAATTTGGTATGATGAGCTGGCCATGTGTGTGACACGTTAGTAGTGATATAAGGCAGTTATAAGATGCGTAAATTTGACAATGGAATTATAGAGGAGGTTAAGCCCTTTGTGATAAGACTTAATCCACCTCTCAAAACTTCCAGATTTAAAATGAAGTAAATGCTCCCTCTCTATATATAATAAGCTTAGAACAAACTTAGTCCATGGTGGCGTATGATGCTCTAAATCCTGTTAAGAGGTTTAGACATTCGAGACCTGGTTAATCACGATACCGTGACCTTCGCATGAATCCATATTTTCTCAAAATACACCTGCATTCTTGAAGGTCATACCTTCAAAATAGGTTTAGAAAGTCACTCGAAGAACTTAACATGCATATAAATTCATTAGAGAAGTTTTCAAGGTGTTTTTTATGTTTTAGGGAGGGTGCTGCAAGCCCCTACCGTATGGCAACTTATGTGCTGCAGCCCCCTACCCCTGCTAAAAGGTATCATGAGTGAGTTTTTTCCTATAAAGAGGACCTTTGGTGATGAATCCAAGGCTAGCACCGGAGTTAGGTCATGGAGTGAAGACTATGCAAGCCCCATCCGGGTTCCAAGTGGTCCAATCACAAGAGTTAGAGGAAGGAAGATTAAGGAGGCGCTTATGATTATAGTCCAAGAGATATAAAGTTGGATGTAATACCTCGTACTTTAATTTGTTTTAAATTGAATTATATTAGCTTATTTATACTCATGTGAGTGATCATTTGGTGATTCGAGCGGTTCGAATCGATTTCGGTTAATAAATAAGAAGTTTTTGTTCTTCCTGATTCGTTAATTCTAGCTAACTTTGAGCTATTGTAATTTCTTCATTACTCATCTGATTAAGATTCCAATCGCGCTGGTGTCTAGGTTTTATACCATTATACAACTTTCGTGTTTTGGACGAAAGCTAATTCATACTCCTAGTTGGTCAAAACAGTGTGCAAAGTAGGCCGGTTAGTAAATTCTGGTCATTCGCTAGCATTTCGGGAGAGCGCTATCTTCGGTGAATTTTTGAAAAAAATCTATCTAGAATTTGGGAAAACTTCGTCTTATAAAGTTCTAGATCTTTGAATTACTTTTCCGTGGACATAAAAATCACCTCAATCGGAGTTCCGAGCGAAAAGTTATGGCCGAAACAAAAACAGTGTATCAGGGCACCAAAATTACCCGCGGACCGGTATGGCCTTTTTGGCATACCGGTTGGGCAACAAAATTTTGGAAAATTTGTGCTCCGCGGACCGGTATTGGGTATTTGGCTTACCGGTCCGCCAATTAACTATTCCCACCGACTTAAGCTCATTTTTAAGCCATTTTTTTTGTCATTTTTCACCCAAACTTCGACCCAAACTCTTCCATACTCCTTTAAGGAGTTCTAGAGAGAGAAAAAGGAAGATTTCTACGCATCTATCCATTCGAATTGAAGATTGAAGCTTGAAATCATCCAAACCCACCTCTAAGGTACTATTCATAATCTTCTACCTTGGTTTTCTTCTATAAAAGCTTAAGCGTGAGCTTTGGCTAAGTGAGTTAGGGTTTATACTATATTAATTCAAGAATTTGGCTATACTAGGAACGCAGTGACACGAGAGTTTGAGGATTTCACCAAACGGGGCTTTGGTTTATAACTTTCTTCCTTCTTTTGGTCTATAAGCTTGAGGTAGGGGTTCTAAACCTTATTTTCATAAAAGGCTTGATAGTATGATTTTATCTACCTATAAATGGATGATTATATACATATACGTGATATATAAAGCATATGTATCTTGTTATTGATTATACAAGAATGATTTATGCATGTTTGATTATTAGGAAAAATCAAGTTAATTAATATCTATGAATTTACGAGTCTATGATATGGAGTGAGATATGCCACCTAAGCTCTATGATTACATGTTATTGATTCATATGGATGTTCTTTGGATATATGTCTGTTGGTTTGATAAGAAAATGATTAGTAAAGGGTTTCGTATACACCAAAGAACATGGACGTGAATTTGATAGAGTTTATATGGCATATGTAGTATCTACCTTATATATGATGCATGCATTGGAACAAAATATGCCGCTTGAACTTGATATCTATATAATATAGACTTATAAGTGTTGTTCCTTGGATATACATGCTTGGTTGTATTCAAATGGATTATGTATACGCTAAGGAACATGGATACATTATGAATGAAGTTCAAGTGGCATGTATTGTTTTTTGTTGTCATAAAGAGCATGTATGCATGTTGTGCATCACTATTATGTCAACCGCAATCTTGAAGATTCTTTGGCAAGCTCGGACTCCCTTATGGCCTATCGAATGGGCGTATATCTCTTATTATGATGCTGAAAGATTCATTATATATATATATATATATATCTCTGTTCGGAAGCTACATGGAGGCTTATTTCTCATGGCAATTCATGGAAACTTCATTTATATTTTAATATTGTTTTAACGTATACGATTGGTTGATTGATTTCTTAGTAATGATTCGGTATGACTATGGTGATGTGGATTCGGTATGACTATCTGTTTTCATGGTGCTTGCCGGGATAGAAAAATAGGCAGGGCCCGGTATGACGCGAACCCGGATCGTCTTTCCTAGCCAGGCTAATGGATCCTCAACCCTTGAACTACAAACGTAGCAAGAACCTTGGAATACGTCGAAAAGATGGAAGGCGGAAACCTCAACCCAACGCTTAAAGAAGCGCGAACCTCGGTATAATGAATGACGCCACAATCTAGTGTGATTGCTAGATTGATAAGTCAAGAACAATTGAATTTACTCAATTCAACATGTTCAACATGCTCTTAAAGAACACAAAGAGAAAGCTCTCAATTTAATTAATCATCAAAACTTAATTTTCTTAAAACAATAATGTGCCTCCTTTAAATAGGAGTAAACAAAGCCTTAATCCTAATTCAAAAAGGAAACTAATTCCTACATAGAAAAGGAAAATAATAACTCCTAGAATATTCCTAATGCAATAAGGAAATTAATAAACACCCTAAAATAAGCCCAAAATAATTCTAAAATAATAATAACTCTAGAAAATAATTATCTATAATCCTTGGGCTTTAAGAAATATAAAATAAATAATTAAATTCTTCAGCCAGCCGGTCATGAGAACATGCAAGAACATAGAGCTAATATCTTGGCTAGGCTGGATCACATCATTCCCCTCTTCTTCAAGAAGATTCGTCCTCGAATCTGGCCTACCCATTCCTCGATTCAACCAGTCTTGAACAACTTCGGCATTCGGACACGGCTTTGGAACTTGAAATCTCCCATGCCAATTGAATAAGTATTTTGAATACTTCCCATTCTTCCGTTGAAACTTAACATGAGATAATTCTGTTCTTCCTTCCCATGAAAACAAATATTTCGAATATCTTCGACGCTTGATTCTCCTTACAAAGCAAAACTTCTCGAATTTCAAACAATATTGCAATGCGATCCTCCGCAACTTGTTGAAGAAATCTAATAACATAAAGTTTGGATGGACATCAAAGCGATCCACTCCAATGAAGTCTACATGCTCCACTTCATCAACTTTCAACATACTTTCCTTGTGTAACTTCATTTGATCTTCAAGAGCTTGCTTAGGTGGCAATGGAACTAGAGTAATAGTAGTTGAAGTCTCTTGCTTGTCAACTCGTCCCTCAATGGGAATCGATTGGCTTTGCTCAATGTAATTATCTTCAACTTGCACTATAACTTCTTCATCTTCTTCTTGCAAACTTGGAACTACACCTTCAACCCACAACTCGCCTTCTTCAGCCGTCACTTCAATTTCCTCGATCTCATCAATTTTCGGTTTATTCTCCGATAGTGGTGTAGATATGGTTAGCTTTTCCTCCTCTTTACAATGATTTGATTCGCAAGAGGATGAATTCGGATTTGGCTCTTCGCTGCGCCTCATATGGAATTCAATATAAGCCTCCATCATCTTCCCCAATTTGTGCCATTCTTTAGGATCATTCAAAGGAGTCTTCTTCTTGCTGCTACCCATATTGTTGTCTTCAACCCGACTTTTTCTAACCTCGCCACCATGTCTTCTATTAGTAACACCTGGATCCCATTCATCTTCAAATTTAACTTTACAAGGTTTACTTTTCAAGTTCTCTTCAGGAGCTTTATTCAACCGCTTACGCCGTTCAATCTCTAATTGCGTTAATCGCGCACTATCGCGTTTAATCTCCTCTTGAAGCCACCTTTCTCCATGTTCAAAATTTAGACAAGACATACTTGCTGCAAAACAAAGATTAGTGCAATAAAGATAATCCTCACTACACTCCCTTTCGTGTTTCGCTCAAAGATGTCACTCTGATTTTACCGCTCGTGTTTGTAGCTCAAGAAAGATATACTCACAATTTTCTCTTTGGAACTTTTAAACAAGTTGAACAATATGAATATATCGCAAGTCCCCAACAACCAATCGCACACCCAACAATTAGATTGAGCGCCTTCACAATGATTAACTAAGGACTCAAGAAACCAAATTCTAGCAATATTAATGAGCCAAACGAATTTCTAGAATTGCTAGAATATTGCAAGCAGAATTTCAAAGAACAAACGAGCAATAAGTCCTAGTTTATAAAGCAATTCAAAGTTCCTATGGAGATCTAGATTTTCCAAGCAAAATAGATTTATATGGAACACAAAATAAGAATCCCAATTAGAATGAAGATGCAACAAGGATCAACAAACTCAAACGATTGAATATTATTAGGAATTTTCTAGGGTTCAACTTAAATCCTCAATTTCAATAATAGCGCCCAAATTCGCAGCAATTGAATCGCTATTCGACGAAGAATAAACAACCTAGGGTTTTCGCTTCAACATTCCAACTTTGTTGTAATCCAATTCAAAACAACGAAACCCTATACACAATAATCAAATTTTTTTTTTCTAGGGTTTACAAGCAATTCAGAATTCTGTTTTTTTTTTTTTTTTTTTTTTTTGCAGCAGCACTGTTCACGCACAGCACTATTCACAGCAGTCACCTTTTTTTTTTTTTTTTATTCAATGCAGGCGCGGTCGTAAAACAGCAATAACTTTTGATCCAACCGTTGGATCGGGCTGATTTTCTGATATGTTGTTCGGGACGCAATTTTACTATAATCGGGCGAAAAATAAGAACGATCCGAGGTCGTTTTGATAGCGAAAACCACAAATTTCGACAGCCCAGCAGGATTATGAAATAGAAATCTGTTTTATTTTTTTTTTCAGAAAACACTGTTCACGCGAAATCACTGTTCATCACTGTTCATCGCGATTACTGTTCACGCACTGTTCACGATTACTGTTCACGCACTGTTCATCACTGTTCATGCGCACTGTTCACGGCACTGTTCACCCGAATATTTTTTTTTTTTTTTTTTTCAGAATCTATAAACCCTAACACAATTTTTTTTGGAATAAGATTAACAAGAATGAAGGCCTAGGGTTTCAAGAATCTACTACGAAATTGAAAGAACAAGAAACTAAGATAGAGAACCTGGATAGAAAAGTCTCCTCTGATACCAATGACGCGAACCCGGATCGTCTTTCCTAGCCAGGCTAATGGATCCTCAACCCTTGAACTACAAACGTAGCAAGAACCTTGGAATACGTCGAAAAGATGGAAGGCGGAAACCTCAACCCAACGCTTAAAGAAGCGCGAACCTCGGTATAATGAATGACGCCACAATCTAGTGTGATTGCTAGATTGATAAGTCAAGAACAATTGAATTTACTCAATTCAACATGTTCAACATGCTCTTAAAGAACACAAAGAGAAAGCTCTCAATTTAATTAATCATCAAAACTTAATTTTCTTAAAACAATAATGTGCCTCCTTTAAATAGGAGTAAACAAAGCCTTAATCCTAATTCAAAAAGGAAACTAATTCCTACATAGAAAAGGAAAATAATAACTCCTAGAATATTCCTAATGCAATAAGGAAATTAATAAACACCCTAAAATAAGCCCAAAATAATTCTAAAATAATAATAACTCTAGAAAATAATTATCTATAATCCTTGGGCTTTAAGAAATATAAAATAAATAATTAAATTCTTCAGCCAGCCGGTCATGAGAACATGCAAGAACATAGAGCTAATATCTTGGCTAGGCTGGATCACATCATTCCCCTCTTCTTCAAGAAGATTCGTCCTCGAATCTGGCCTACCCATTCCTCGATTCAACCAGTCTTGAACAACTTCGGCATTCGGACACGGCTTTGGAACTTGAAATCTCCCATGCCAATTGAATAAGTATTTTGAATACTTCCCATTCTTCCGTTGAAACTTAACATGAGATAATTCTGTTCTTCCTTCCCATGAAAACAAATATTTCGAATATCTTCGACGCTTGATTCTCCTTACAAAGCAAAACTTCTCGAATTTCAAACAATATTGCAATGCGATCCTCCGCAACTTGTTGAAGAAATCTAATAACATAAAGTTTGGATGGACATCAAAGCGATCCACTCCAATGAAGTCTACATGCTCCACTTCATCAACTTTCAACATACTTTCCTTGTGTAACTTCATTTGATCTTCAAGAGCTTGCTTAGGTGGCAATGGAACTAGAGTAATAGTAGTTGAAGTCTCTTGCTTGTCAACTCGTCCCTCAATGGGAATCGATTGGCTTTGCTCAATGTAATTATCTTCAACTTGCACTATAACTTCTTCATCTTCTTCTTGCAAACTTGGAACTACACCTTCAACCCACAACTCGCCTTCTTCAGCCGTCACTTCAATTTCCTCGATCTCATCAATTTTCGGTTTATTCTCCGATAGTGGTGTAGATATGGTTAGCTTTTCCTCCTCTTTACAATGATTTGATTCGCAAGAGGATGAATTCGGATTTGGCTCTTCGCTGCGCCTCATATGGAATTCAATATAAGCCTCCATCATCTTCCCCAATTTGTGCCATTCTTTAGGATCATTCAAAGGAGTCTTCTTCTTGCTGCTACCCATATTGTTGTCTTCAACCCGACTTTTTCTAACCTCGCCACCATGTCTTCTATTAGTAACACCTGGATCCCATTCATCTTCAAATTTAACTTTACAAGGTTTACTTTTCAAGTTCTCTTCAGGAGCTTTATTCAACCGCTTACGCCGTTCAATCTCTAATTGCGTTAATCGCGCACTATCGCGTTTAATCTCCTCTTGAAGCCACCTTTCTCCATGTTCAAAATTTAGACAAGACATACTTGCTGCAAAACAAAGATTAGTGCAATAAAGATAATCCTCACTACACTCCCTTTCGTGTTTCGCTCAAAGATGTCACTCTGATTTTACCGCTCGTGTTTGTAGCTCAAGAAAGATATACTCACAATTTTCTCTTTGGAACTTTTAAACAAGTTGAACAATATGAATATATCGCAAGTCCCCAACAACCAATCGCACACCCAACAATTAGATTGAGCGCCTTCACAATGATTAACTAAGGACTCAAGAAACCAAATTCTAGCAATATTAATGAGCCAAACGAATTTCTAGAATTGCTAGAATATTGCAAGCAGAATTTCAAAGAACAAACGAGCAATAAGTCCTAGTTTATAAAGCAATTCAAAGTTCCTATGGAGATCTAGATTTTCCAAGCAAAATAGATTTATATGGAACACAAAATAAGAATCCCAATTAGAATGAAGATGCAACAAGGATCAACAAACTCAAACGATTGAATATTATTAGGAATTTTCTAGGGTTCAACTTAAATCCTCAATTTCAATAATAGCGCCCAAATTCGCAGCAATTGAATCGCTATTCGACGAAGAATAAACAACCTAGGGTTTTCGCTTCAACATTCCAACTTTGTTGTAATCCAATTCAAAACAACGAAACCCTATACACAATAATCAAATTTTTTTTTTCTAGGGTTTACAAGCAATTCAGAATTCTGTTTTTTTTTTTTTTTTTTTTTTTTTGCAGCAGCACTGTTCACGCACAGCACTATTCACAGCAGTCACCTTTTTTTTTTTTTTTTATTCAATGCAGGCGCGGTCGTAAAACAGCAATAACTTTTGATCCAACCGTTGGATCGGGCTGATTTTCTGATATGTTGTTCGGGACGCAATTTTACTATAATCGGGCGAAAAATAAGAACGATCCGAGGTCGTTTTGATAGCGAAAACCACAAATTTCGACAGCCCAGCAGGATTATGAAATAGAAATCTGTTTTATTTTTTTTTTCAGAAAACACTGTTCACGCGAAATCACTGTTCATCACTGTTCATCGCGATTACTGTTCACGCACTGTTCACGATTACTGTTCACGCACTGTTCATCACTGTTCATGCGCACTGTTCACGGCACTGTTCACCCGAATATTTTTTTTTTTTTTTTTTTTCAGAATCTATAAACCCTAACACAATTTTTTTTGGAATAAGATTAACAAGAATGAAGGCCTAGGGTTTCAAGAATCTACTACGAAATTGAAAGAACAAGAAACTAAGATAGAGAACCTGGATAGAAAAGTCTCCTCTGATACCAATGACGCGAACCCGGATCGTCTTTCCTAGCCAGGCTAATGGATCCTCAACCCTTGAACTACAAACGTAGCAAGAACCTTGGAATACGTCGAAAAGATGGAAGGCGGAAACCTCAACCCAACGCTTAAAGAAGCGCGAACCTCGGTATAATGAATGACGCCACAATCTAGTGTGATTGCTAGATTGATAAGTCAAGAACAATTGAATTTACTCAATTCAACATGTTCAACATGCTCTTAAAGAACACAAAGAGAAAGCTCTCAATTTAATTAATCATCAAAACTTAATTTTCTTAAAACAATAATGTGCCTCCTTTAAATAGGAGTAAACAAAGCCTTAATCCTAATTCAAAAAGGAAACTAATTCCTACATAGAAAAGGAAAATAATAACTCCTAGAATATTCCTAATGCAATAAGGAAATTAATAAACACCCTAAAATAAGCCCAAAATAATTCTAAAATAATAATAACTCTAGAAAATAATTATCTATAATCCTTGGGCTTTAAGAAATATAAAATAAATAATTAAATTCTTCAGCCAGCCGGTCATGAGAACATGCAAGAACATAGAGCTAATATCTTGGCTAGGCTGGATCACATCACGGTACCCTTGGTTGAAAAGCCCTAAACCCCTGGGGGATATTGTTTGGCCGCCTATAAGCCACCAGCGAAAGACCCGGGAACCTAGGCATTGGCAACGCATCATGGATTCGATTCTTTTTTATGGAAGATGGACGGGTTGTTGCTCGACTTCCTGGGTATGATGATATTGGTATGCCGTTTTGAGGCAGCGGATTCTATATTATGACTCCAGTTCGGTTTCTTGTTAAAAAGAACTATGGTTATATTACATTCTCTTGGAGCGGATGAATTTCATAAGGCCATATTGGCTTGAATTCTCACTGGCCCGTATCATCATGGTTCGGAGATGGGTTGACACAAAGGGAGGAAACCTGCATATGCATGAGCACGCATTATCATGAACTAAGTACGCCTATGATATGTTACAAATAGTGTTTAAATTGTATTTTGAGCGGATTTACTTTGTTTACAATAACGAATTAAGTTATGTTTTCAAAGTTGTACCCTTTTCCTTTCCCCTATACTGAGTGATATGCTAACCCCGTTTTTCTAAAACTCTATAGGTATCCAGGAGTCCAAAGAGGATAGGGACACGATGGGATCGGGAATGAGTTAATGGCTCTGATACAACTGTATTTTTGTTATGTATATGTTCTCACGGGAAGCCACGGCTAGCCCGAAGGGTAGTATACTATCTTGAATGTACTCAGTTGGTTTTGTAAAATGGTTGTGTGCATGTATGTGTGGTTTCGTACATCACTATCAACTTGTGTCTTGTTGATTAAATGTAAGACATTACTGTTTAAATTTTCTTCGTGTGTTTACATAAGTACCCATTTTAGTCAATCTAAGATGGGTTAGTAGCATTCCAGGTCTTAATTTTGGGTGTTATCTCGATAATTAAGGCGGGGGTGTTACACTGGAGTTTGGAGAAGCATTCAAGGAGATGAAAAACAAGAATGAAGAACAATGTTTAGGCAAAGAAATACGGAGGACACTGCAAAGTCATCTTTGCAGTAAAACAATTGCGCACTGAAACATTGTAAAGTCTTCTTTGCAGTAAAACAGTCCCCTAGAGTTTCACTGCAAAGTCTTCTTTGTAGTAAAATAGTCCCACTGCACTGCAAAGTCTTCTTTGTAATAAAACAGTCCCACTGCAAAGTCTTCTTTGCAGTAAAACTGTTTATGGCGATTTATTTATTTATTTATTTTATATTTCTTGAAGCTCAAGGATTATGGATAATTATTATTTAGAGTCTTGTTATGTTGGAATGTATTGGGCTTATTTTAGAGTATTTATTAATTTCCTTTTTTGCATTAGGAATATTCAAGATTTATTATTTTCCTTTTTTAAGTAGAAATTAGTTTCTTTATTGTAATAGGATTCTAAGTTTTATTTTCTCCTATTTAAAGGAGGTTGCAAACATTATTAAGCAGATCAAAATATTCAATTATTGAGTGTTTTATACCTTTGAGTTCTTACGAACTTGTTGAATAATTTGAATTCATTAAATTCAATTGTTCTTGACTTATCAATCAATTCTCCACCAATTGATTGTGGCGTCTTCACTACACCAAGGTTCAATTCTTGTTTTAAGGGTTGGGTTGAGGTTTTCATCTTCCATATTTTTGACAAATTCCAAGGTTCTTGCTATGTTTGCAGTTCAAGGGTTGAGGATCTATCAAAGCTGGTTAGGAAAAATGATTTGAGATTGTATCACTTGGTGTCTCATTTCGGGATCATTAAGTAAGCATTCATTCTAGAGGTCTAGGGGAGTTTTTAGAGCATTTTTTTGGGAGTTTTGAAGCATTTCAGAGAGAGAAACATCATTTTAGAGACAAAAACACCTTTCTAGAGAGAGAGAGAGGAAGCTTTAGAAGAATGAAGAACCAAGGAGCAGAGTACAACTTTAAGAAGCAAGGATGATCCCCAAGGCAATAAAGTTTTATTTCTTTACAATCGTTAAAGATACAATCCTAAACTGCTCTTTTAAATATAAGTTTTTTAATTACAAGTTTATGTTTTAATATAGAAATTAGATAATTTACAAAAAAATCCATAGTTTTCAAAAGAAGTCCTTCCTAAGTTTTATAAGAAAACTAAAATATATTTTGACACGTTTTCAAAATAAAATCCCCACAAAAACAATTTTCAAACAAGTAAAACTAGAAGACTCTGATTTCATTCTATGAATGAAAACGTAGGCGCTAACAAGCTCAAGTATGATTTTCTAAATATCAATTTAAACTGAATTATCTGAAAGGACTATTTTGAAAAACACCGAAAATTACTAGTAAGATATCTAAATATGAATTAAATAAATGATCTATTAAGAGACCAAAAGGGCAAATTGGGTGCCTAACAATTTTTCAATTCGTAGCATAGTTCTCGAGCCTTAGTGAAATAGTTATCAAGTTATCTCTGGTTTCAATGTATAAAAGAAAGTCTGTTTTCGAGCTATTTTTTATATGATCTTTTGTTTGTTTTCTTTTAAAACAAACTAGAGACTCTTAAAGCATGAATTTCCAAGAAAATCATTTTTAAACATCTTTAAACAGATTTTTAGTGAGTCGAAAGCCTAGATTCTCACAGAGTGACTTTGCTGAGGACGACGAGAACTAAGCTCTTATAAAATGGATCATATATTTAATTATTGTTATTTATTCATTGTGTATATCTTGCAAGTGTTAGTCCCAGGATAACATTGATGCAATTATAGGCGGATACCTTGATTTTAATCACCAGAAACTACTCCACTCTTAGATTCTCATTTAATACGTCATTGTGGTTTTAAAAAATTAAACCTCTAAACCAAAACACCACTGGATCATGGTTTTTAGTATACAACTCCAACAGAGGCCTCTGACTTCTTGCCTTCACCTCTCTTGGTTTTCCCCCGTTAGTACTAGTTTTCATTCCATGTTTTATTCAAGAATATTTTTCGATTCTGTCGATCAGGTCATCAACATCTTCAGGAGGTCTCTTAGTAAGGGAATGTTGAATGCCTTTGTCGTCATACACCTATTAAGGGCGAATTTGTGGTCACATCCCTTAGTTTTTCAAAAAACTCTCAAAACGTGTTGTAGTACCCCTGGTTCGGATTGAAATTAAGATGAATACTTGACATGGCATTTGGTAAGGTGGATAATGCTCATTCGTGGTTGGTCACATATGCACATATATATTTATGACTTTCATATGTTGTGTTCAATTAACTGTGGGCTTATTATTATGATGGATATATATACATACATTGTTTATATAGATACATACATACATACATACATACATACATACATGCATGCATCCATACGTACGTATGTACATAAATACATACATATATATGTATTATTCGTGTTTACGAACACACATATAGGTTGGTTTAGCACATTTGTCATGGATAGTGTGGGTCGGTATCAATAACATGGGACACAGGTCTCTTAAGTGAAAGGCCTAAAACCGTGCATGGAAAACAATTAGCTCCTTCATCGGGTGGTTGAAATCCCACGAAGAAGGTTATCGTACTTGATGTATTTTACCATAGGTTTAGTAGTGATGTGGACAAGGCTAGCACAAGCTCAAGCATGTAGATTGAAGCATACACGAGCCCAATTCAAGTTTCCATGGGGGGTTCGATTACAAGAGCTCGTGCAAGAAAATTCAAAGAAGATCGTATTTTAAGTACTTTCAAATTATATGACTTGTTTATTTTTTTATTATTCAATTATGAATGTTTTCATTATTCAATTACGAATGTTCTCCTTAGTCAATTAGGATTTAGATTAGTATTTTCCTTATTGTGTTTGGATTGGAATTTCTTTTCTACACCTTATTTAAAGGGGATGATTGTAATATTTTAATTAAAGGTATGGATTGATTAGTAAAATTATAAGAGTTTTTATCTTTTGTTCTTTAAGAACATCTTGAACAAATCTGGGTTGTTCGTAATTGATATGATCCGGTCTAGCTCCAGTTTCTATTCAACCATGGTGGTTCATGGCATTCTAAATGATGATCCACACATGCTGAATTACAAGGATAGGGCATGGAAATTCAAAAGGAATTTCATAGAATTTCACATGTTCGATTCAAGAAGCTTAAACGATGATCATGCATTCCATGGGATTCCTAAAGATTGGGCGTGGAAGTTCAAGAGGGTAGAACGGCAAGGTGGCCCATTGGAATAATCTAGAAGATATTAATTTAAGTTGTTTTTAAATTAATATGGCTTCTTGAGTCTCATTATTCAATTAGGAATTAGGTTATTATTTTCCTTTTTGAATAGTTTCCATATTATTTTTATTATTAATTTTCCTTATTGTGTTAGGATTATTCTAGAAGTTATTTTCCTTTTCTAGGTAGGAATTAGTTTCTTTTTGAATTAGGATTCTAAGGCTTTGTTTACTCCTATTTAAAGGAGGCACATTATTGTTTTAAAAATAAGTTATGATGATTAATTAAATTGAGAGTTTTCTCTTTGTGTTCTCTAAGAACATGTTGAACATGTTGAATTGATTAATTCAATTGTTCTTGACTTATCAATCTAGCAATCACACTAGATTGTGGCGTCATTCATTATACCGAGGTTTGCGCTTCTTTAAGCGTTGGGTTGAGGTTCCATCTTCCATCTTTTCGACGTATTCCAAGGTTCTTGCTACGTTTGTAGTTCAAGGGTTGAGGATCCATTAGCCTGGCTAGGAAAGACGATCCGGGTTCGCGTCATTGGTATCAGAGGAGACTTTTCTATCCAGGTTCTCTATCTTAGTTTCTTGTTCTTTCAATTTCGTAGTAGATTCTTGAAACCCTAGGCCTTCATTCTTGTTAATCTTATTCCAAAAAAAATTGTGTTAGGGTTTATAGATTCTGAAAAAAAAAAAAAAAAATATTCGGGTGAACAGTGCCGTGAACAGTGCGCATGAACAGTGATGAACAGTGCGTGAACAGTAATCGTGAACAGTGCGTGAACAGTAATCGCGATGAACAGTGATGAACAGTGATTTCGCGTGAACAGTGTTTTCTGAAAAAAAAAATAAAACAGATTTCTATTTCATAATCCTGCTGGGCTGTCGAAATTTGTGGTTTTCGCTATCAAAACGACCTCGGATCGTTCTTATTTTTCGCCCGATTATAGTAAAATTGCGTCCCGAACAACATATCAGAAAATCAGCCCGATCCAACGGTTGGATCAAAAGTTATTGCTGTTTTACGACCGCGCCTGCATTGAATAAAAAAAAAAAAAAAAAAAAAAAAAGGTGACTGCTGTGAATAGTGCTGTGCGTGAACAGTGCTGCTGCAAAAAAAAAAAAAAAAAAAAAAAAAAAAACAGAATTCTGAATTGCTTGTAAATCCTAGAAAAAAAAAATTTGATTATTGTGTATAGGGTTTCGTTGTTTTGAATTGGATTACAACAAAGTTGGAATGTTGAAGCGAAAACCCTAGGTTGTTTATTCTTCGTCGAATAGCGATTCAATTGCTGCGAATTTGGGCGCTATTATTGAAATTGAGGATTTAAGTTGGAATTGGTAAGTTGTTCTCCGAAGAAATTATTTGGATTTAAAACAAAGTATGGCTTGTTTGAATGGGTAACTAATTCTTTGATTTTGAATAATGCTTTTATGAGTTTAAAGAATCAAATTTTTGAGCCATTCTTGGGAAAAATTGTTTTGAAAGGCTTTGTGACGCGATCCCGGATCGTCTTTTCTAGCCAGGCTAATGGATCCTCAACCCTTGATACAAACGTAGCAAGAACCTTGGAATACGTCGAAAGATGGAAGGCGGAAACCTCAACCCAACGCTTAAAGAAGCGCGAACCTCGGTATAGTCGAAGACGCCACAATCAATTGGTGGAGAATTGATTGATAAGTCAAGAACAATTGAATTAATCAATTCAACATGTTCAACATGTTCTTAGAGAACACAAAGAGAAAACTCTCAATATTATTAATCATCAAAACTTAATTTTTAAAACAATAATGTGCCTCCTTTAAATAGGAGTAAACAAAGCCTTAGAATCCTAATTCAAAAAGGAAACTAATTCCTACATAGAAAAGGAAAATAATAACTCCTAGAATATTCCTAATGCAATAAGGAAATTAATAAACACCCTAAAATAAGCCCAAAATAATTCTAAAATAATAATAACTCTAGAAAATAATTATCTATAATCCTTGGGCTTTAAGAAATATAAAATAAATAATTAAATTCTTCAGCCAGCCGGTCATGAGAACATGCAAGAACATAGAGCTAATATCTTGGCTAGGCTGGATCACATCATTCCCCTCTTCTTCAAGAAGATTCGTCCTCGAATCTGGCCTACCCATTCCTCGATTCAACCAGTCTTGAACAACTTCGGCATTCGGACACGGCTTTGGAACTTGAAATCTCCCATGCCAATTGAATAAGTATTTTGAATACTTCCCATTCTTCCGTTGAAACTTAACATGAGATAATTCTGTTCTTCCTTCCCATGAAAACAAATATTTCGAATATCTTCGACGCTTGATTCTCCTTACAAAGCAAAACTTCTCGAATTTCAAACAATATTGCAATGCGATCCTCCGCAACTTGTTGAAGAAATCTAATAACATAAAGTTTGGATGGACATCAAAGCGATCCACTCCAATGAAGTCTACATGCTCCACTTCATCAACTTTCAACATACTTTCCTTGTGTAACTTCATTTGATCTTCAAGAGCTTGCTTAGGTGGCAATGGAACTAGAGTAATAGTAGTTGAAGTTTCTTGCTTGTCAACTCGTCCCTCAATGGGAATCGATTGGCTTTGCTCAATGTAATTATCTTCAACTTGCACTATAACTTCTTCATCTTCTTCTTGCAAACTTGGAACTACACCTTCAACCCACAACTCGCCTTCTTCAGCCGTCACTTCAATTTCCTCGATCTCATCGATTTTCGGTTTATTCTCCGATAGTGGTGTAGATATGGTTAGCTTTTCCTCCTCTTTACAATGATTTGATTCGCAAGAGGATGAATTCGGATTTGGCTCTTCGCTGCGCCTCATATGGAATTCAATATAAGCCTCCATCATCTTCCCCAATTTGTGCCATTCTTTAGGATCATTCAAAGGAGTCTTCTTCTTGCTGCTACCCATATTGTTGTCTTCAACCCGACTTTTTCTAACCTCGCCACCATGTCTTCTATTAGTAACACCTGGATCCCATTCATCTTCAAATTTAACTTTACAAGGTTTACTTTTCAAGTTCTCTTCAGGAGCTTTATTCAACCGCTTACGCCGTTCAATCTCTAATTGCGTTAATCGCGCACTATCGCGTTTAATCTCCTCTTGAAGCCACCTTTCTCCATGTTCAAAATTTAGACAAGACATACTTGCTGCAAAACAAAGATTAGTGCAATAAAGATAATCCTCACTACACTCCCTTTCGTGTTTCGCTCAAAGATGTCACTCTGATTTTACCGCTCGTGTTTGTAGCTCAAGAAAGATATACTCACAATTTTCTCTTTGGAACTTTTAAACAAGTTGAATAATATGAATATCACAAGTCCTCAACAACCAATTGCACACCCACAATTAAATTGGACGCATTCAACAATGTAATACCAAGGACGCAAGAAACCAAAATTCTAGCAATATTAATGAGCCAAACGAATTTCTAGAATTGCTAGAATAAATGCAAGTAGATTTCCAAAGGATAAGCACCAATCAAATCCCTAATTAACGCAAATCAAATATCCTATGACTTTCTAGATTTTTCCCAACCAAACGGAATTTATATTGACCAAAATCACAAGATTAAAACCCAACAAGAAGTATATCAATGAATAATCTAGGTTTTTTTTTGAAATATTTAAACCTCCACAATTGAAACTTCAATGCAACAATATTCGTAAACCAACCCTAACAATAATCAAAATTCAATTCTAGGGTTCTTCCAACAAAGAAAATTTCAATAAATAAATTTTTTTACTATTCACGCAGCACTATTCACAACACTTTTTTTTAATGCAGGTGCTATCGTAAAACAGCAATAACTTTTGATCTAACCGTTGGATCGGGCTGATTTTCGGATATGTTGTTCGGAACGCAATTTTACAATGATTGGGCGGAAAATCAGGACGATCCGAGGTTGTTTCGATAGCAAAAACCACTAATTTCGACAGTTCAACGGGATTTTGGAAAAAAAATCTGATTTGCAACTTTTTTTTTTTTTTTTTTTTTTTTTTTTCAGAATCTATAAACCCTAACACAATTTTTTTGGAATAAGTTTAACAAGAATGAAGGCCTAGGGTTTCAAGAATATACTATGAAATTGAAAGAACAAGAAACTAAGATAGAAAACCTGGATAGAAAAGTCTCCTCTGATACCAATGACGCGATCCCGGATCGTCTTTTCTAGCCAGGCTAATGGATCCTCAACCCTTGATACAAACGTAGCAAGAACCTTGGAATACGTCGAAAGATGGAAGGCGGAAACCTCAACCCAACGCTTAAAGAAGCGCGAACCTCGGTATAGTCGAAGACGCCACAATCAATTGGTGGAGAATTGATTGATAAGTCAAGAACAATTGAATTAATCAATTCAACATGTTCAACATGTTCTTAGAGAACACAAAGAGAAAACTCTCAATATTATTAATCATCAAAACTTAATTTTTAAAACAATAATGTGCCTCCTTTAAATAGGAGTAAACAAAGCCTTAGAATCCTAATTCAAAAAGGAAACTAATTCCTACATAGAAAAGGAAAATAATAACTCCTAGAATATTCCTAATGCAATAAGGAAATTAATAAACACCCTAAAATAAGCCCAAAATAATTCTAAAATAATAATAACTCTAGAAAATAATTATCTATAATCCTTGGGCTTTAAGAAATATAAAATAAATAATTAAATTCTTCAGCCAGCCGGTCATGAGAACATGCAAGAACATAGAGCTAATATCTTGGCTAGGCTGGATCACATCACTTTGATCATTGGAATATCACATTGTCATGTAGCAATAGTAGTTTAAATTGTTACTTATCGATTAGTTGGAATGATCAATTGCTTATGATGAGTTTTGATGCGCTAACCGCTAACCTCAAGAAGTGCACTCTTGGCACGAATGAGACTATGTTTCTTTGCTTTGATGAGAGTGTTGTAGGTAAGCCGGCTTTAGCGGGGGAGTTCCGTAGCATGGCAGCCGTGGAGCTTGATGAGTTCAAAAAGAATTCAGAGATTCAATGCAGAGGGAAGCAAGGAATTTCCAAGGCAGCCATGGAAGCGAGGAGGATCTTTGCAAAGGGAAGAGAAGAGATTCTAGCTAAAGAACCGGAGTTGGAAGTTGATGAAGTGGAGCATATTGACTTCATTGGTGTGGACAAGTATGATTTCCATCCGAATTATCAGCCGGGAAGTTTCTTCAATGAACTAAAGTTAATCGAGTTGAAGCATAGCCTCAAGTTCGATGAATTCCGTTTGTCAAAGAAGGCCAAGCAACAAATTGGAAGATGCGGGTTGAATCAAGCAATGCATAGCCAAGATTCGAGGACGAATCTTCTTAAAGAAGAGGGGTATGATATGATCCGGTCTAGCTCCAGTTTCTATTCAACCATGGTGGTTCATGGCATTCTAAATGATGATCCACACATGCTGAATTACAAGGATAGGGCATGGAAATTCAAAAGGAATTTCATAGAATTTCACATGTTCGATTCAAGAAGCTTAAACGATGATCATGCATTCCATGGGATTCCTAAAGATTGGGCGTGGAAGTTCAAGAGGGTAGAACGGCAAGGTGGCCCATTGGAATAATCTAGAAGATATTAATTTAAGTTGTTTTTAAATTAATATGGCTTCTTGAGTCTCATTATTCAATTAGGAATTAGGTTATTATTTTCCTTTTTGAATAGTTTCCATATTATTTTTATTATTAATTTTCCTTATTGTGTTAGGATTATTCTAGAAGTTATTTTCCTTTTCTAGGTAGGAATTAGTTTCTTTTTGAATTAGGATTCTAAGGCTTTGTTTACTCCTATTTAAAGGAGGCACATTATTGTTTTAAAAATAAGTTATGATGATTAATTAAATTGAGAGTTTTCTCTTTGTGTTCTCTAAGAACATGTTGAACATGTTGAATTGATTAATTCAATTGTTCTTGACTTATCAATCTAGCAATCACACTAGATTGTGGCGTCATTCATTATACCGAGGTTTGCGCTTCTTTAAGCGTTGGGTTGAGGTTCCATCTTCCATCTTTTCGACGTATTCCAAGGTTCTTGCTACGTTTGTAGTTCAAGGGTTGAGGATCCATTAGCCTGGCTAGGAAAGACGATCCGGGTTCGCGTCAGTAATGTTCGTACAACTTATCAATTGATTCATCATCATCAATTGTGGCGTCATTCGTATATGCCAAGGTTCGCATCTCTCTATAGGTGTTGGTTTGCGGTGCCCATTAATTAATCTACCTTTATATACCAAAGGTCTTGCTTCTTTATAAGCAACAGGTCGTAGTGCCATCCAAATCTGATTGTAGAAACGATTTTTCGTTTGTATTTGCAATGGGTTTTGTCACATTGTTGGTGGGGTTCGTATAAAGTAAATGATGTGATTCACGACCGTATTTCTATTCGATATGACGAATCCGCGACCCTTAACGTTGAATACGTAAGAACCTTGGAATCACGCGAAGATGATGGAGGTGGAACCTCGACCCAATCCCTAAAACGAGAATGAACCTTGGTATAGTCGAAGACAAACAATCAATTGATGGGTTAATTGATTGATAAGTCGAAGAACAACAAGAATTAAATTCTGGCTGCTCGAAGTGTTCTTAGAACACAAGAGGTGAAAACAACACTCTCAATTTCGTATTATCAAATAAGCTGCTCATACAAGAGAGTTTGCCTCCTTTAAATAGGATGAGACATAAGCAAACCCTAATTCAAACCTAAGAAACCCTAAAAACGAAAATACAATCACAAGCCCAATTCTAAGGCAACAAAAAATAATGGAGAGCCCTAAACAAGCCCAAAAACACTCTTAGCAAGCCCATCACTCTAAATACTAATTATACATAATCCTTGGGCTGCAAATTAATAAAAACAATAATAAAAACGCCTTAATTATTCTACGTCTTCTTGGCTAAGCATTATTTTCCATTCGTGCTCTGAATCTCCTTGAATGCTTCTCCAAGCGTCAGCTTTATTCATCAACTCGTGGACCATGCTCACGAGTGCTTCCTTCATCTTCCTTGCTCTAGCTCGGGTGATTGGACCACTTGGAACCCGGATGGGATCTGCATAGTCTTCACTCCATGATCTAGCTCTCGTGCTATCCTCAGGCTCATCATTCCCCTCCTCTTGAAAAGGAATTGTCCTCAATTCGTCATCTGTACTAAACGGACTTAGGTCAGCGACATTAAATGTAGCACTTACATTATACTCACCTGGTAGATCAAGTTTATATGCATTGTCATTGATCCTTTGCACAACTTGAAATGGTCCATCTCCTCTCGGTAAAAGCTTAGAACGCCGTTGAACTGGAAAGCGTTCCTTCCTCAAGTGCAACCAAACCCAATCTCCTGTTTCAAAAACCATCTTCTTCCTTCCTTTGTTGGCTTGTCGCACATATTGCTCGGTTCTTCTCTCAATATTTTGCCTCGCCTTCTCATGAATCTGTCTAACAAACTCAGCTTTCTTCCTGCCATCTAGGTTAGCATGCTCAACGGGTAATGGCAATAAATCTAAAGGAGCTAAAGGATTAAAACCATACACAATCTCAAAAGGAGAAAACTTAGATGCAGAATGAACAGATCTATTATATGCAAACTCAACATGAGGCAAACATTCTTCCCACTCTTTTAAGTTCTTCTTAATTATGGCACGCAACAAAGTGGATAAAGTTCTATTTACTACTTCCGTTTGGCCATCAGTTTGGGGGTGACATGTAGTAGAAAACAACAATTTAGTACCCAACTTTCCCCACAAAGTCTTCCAAAAGTAGCTCAAAAACTTTGCATCCCTATCAGAAACTATGGTTCTAGGCATGCCATGCAAACGCACAATTTCTTTGAAGAACAAATTAGCAATTCGTGGTGCATCATCAGTTTTATGACAAGCAATGAAATGAGCCATTTTAGAAAATCTATCAACCACCACGAAAACAGAATCATTCCCATGTTTAGTCCTAGGCAAGCCCAACACAAAATCCATAGAAATATCAACCCAAGGGTCACTAGGAATGGGTAATGGAGTATACAAACCATGGGGATTTAACTTAGACTTTGCCTTCTTACAAGTAACACATCTCTCATATATTCTTTCAACATCTCTTTTCATGTGAGGCCAAAAGAAGTGTTCTTGCAATACTCCTAAAGTCTTAGCTATACCAAAGTGTCCCATTAAACTCCCACCATGCGCTTCTTTCACAAGCAATTCGCGCAATGAACATTTAGGCACACAAAGTTTGTTTTCACGCATTAGAAATCCATCATGCCTAAAGTACTTATCAAATGCTAATTTTTCACATGCATTGAATATATCTCGAAAATCAGCATCATCACAATACAAATCCTTGATGTATTCAAACCCAAGCAATTTAGCATCCAAAGTAGCAATTAAAGTATACCTGCGTGATAAAGCATCCGCTACAACATTCTCTTTACCTTGCTTGTACTTGATCACATATGGAAATGTCTCTATGAACTCCACCCACTTGGCATGGCGCTTGTTTAGCTTTTGCTGCCCCTTCAAGTGCTTCAATGATTCATGATCCGTGTGAATCACGAACTCCTTTGGCCAAAGATAGTGCTGCCAAGTATCCAACGCTCTCACCAACGCATAAAGCTCCTTGTCGTACGTAGGGTAATTTAAGGTCGCCCCACCTAGCTTCTCACTAAAGTATGCTATTGGCCTTCCTTCCTGCATAAGAACAGCACCAATTCCATTTCCTGAAGCATCGCATTCAATTTCAAAAGTTTTTGCAAAGTTAGGCAAAGATAACAAAGGGGCGTTACTTAGCTTGCTTTTTAGTAATTCGAATGCCTTCTCTTGCTCCTCTCCCCATTTGAATCCCACATTCTTTTTGATCACTTCAGTCAATGGCGCTGCAATAGTACTAAAGTCTTTCACGAACCGCCGATAGAAACTAGCAAGTCCATGGAAACTTCGCACTTGCCCAACACTTGTAGGACTTTGCCATTCTTGAATAGCCTTCACCTTTTCTTTATCAGCCTGAATCCCTTGTGCACTTACAACAAAACCAAGAAATACAAGCTTATCCGTGCAAAAAGTGCACTTTTTCAGGTTAGCATATAACTTCTCCTTTCGCAAGACATCCAAAACAGATTTTAATTGAATCACGTGGTCATCTAGACTCTTGCTATAGATAAGAATATCATCAAAATAGACTACAACAAACCTGCCTATAAAAGGTCTCAAAACATGGTTCATTAATCTCATGAAAGTGCTAGGTGCATTAGTCAAACCAAAAGGCATAACTAACCATTCATATAAACCATATTTTGTTTTAAAGGCTGTTTTCCATTCATCTCCTTCTTTCATCCTAATTTGATGATATCCACTCTTCAAATCAATTTTAGAGAATATACTAGACCCATGCAACTCATCAAGCATATCATCTAAACGTGGAATGGGATGACGATATTTTACCGTGATATTATTTATGGCTCGGCAGTCCACGCACATTCTCCATGTTCCATCCTTTTTTGGCACTAGCAACACTGGCACCGCACATGGGCTCATACTCTCTCTCACATACCCTTTCTCCAACAGCTCCGTAACTTGCCTTTGAAGTTCCTTCGTTTCCTCCGGATTACTCCTATAGGCTGGCCGGTTTGGAATGGAGGCCCCGGGTACAAAATCAATTTGGTGTTCTATTCCTCGGATGGGTGGTAAACCGCTTGGCGTATCCTCCGGAAAGACGTCACCAAAATCCTGCAACAAAGAGACAATAACACTAGGCAAAGAAGAATTTAGCTCGTTAGTATTCAAAAGCGCTTCTTTGTATACAAATACAATAAGCTGATTACAAAGCATCGCTCTTTTCACTTCACTAGCTCTCGCATAGAAATTCTTTTGCCTCCTCTCAAACTTGCTCTCAATAGTCACTGGTTTTTCCACTCTACTCTCTTTTTTCTCAAGTTCTTTTCTTTTTCCCTCACTCTCTTTCTTTTCCTCACCATTTTCTCTCTTTTTCTTTTCAGCTCTCCGTTGCTCCTCCTCACTTTGCAACTTCAACTGATCGGAATAGGCTTGCTGTGGCGGTAAAGGTGCAAGAATGATTGTTCTCTTGTTCATCTCAAATGAATATTTATTGGTGAAGCCATCATGTTTAACTCTCCTATCATATTGCCATGGCCTCCCCAATAACATATGGCCGGCTTGCATGGGAACCACGTCACAAAGCACTTGGTCCTCGTACCTACCAATGCTAAAGGACACCAAAACCTGCTTGTTGACCCTCACTTCACCGCTATCATTCAGCCACTGCAATTTGTAAGGCCTTGGGTGCTTAGTCGTGTGCAATGCTAGCTTCTCCACCATCGTCGTGCTAGCCACATTAGTGCAACTACCTCCGTCTATCACCAAACTACACACCTTGCCTAGCACTAGGCATCTAGTGTGGAAAATATTCTCGCGCTGCTCCTCATCCTCCTTTGCTTGCGTGCTTAGCGCTCTTCTTGCAACTAATAATTCACCCTGGATAGCGCTCTCCTCTTCTTCTACATCTTCCAAAGGTGGCATAGCTTCAGCGCCTTCTTCATCCGTCTCATATTCTCCATTATCTAGAAGCATCATTACTCTCTTATTCGGGCATTGAGTGGAAACATGGCCTCTCCCTTGACACTTCCAACATATAATGTCCCTATTTCGGGTAGTAGGGGTATTAGTGGTGTTAGGGGCTGTCTTAGCTTGGCCTCCACTAGGAACTTCTGATTTTGAATCAACTTTCGGTTTCGGAGTGGTTGCTTTGTCATCCTTCTTCCACGGACTTTGTTTCCATGGAGTAGAGTAAGAACTTTGGCTTGGCTTGAAACTACCCCTCCTCTTGAGCTGCCTCTCTATTTTAATTGCCGTGTGCACCATATCTTCAATCTCAACATATGGCTGCAATTCAACCGCGTTGGCAATTTCCCGGTTTAACCCACTCAAGAACCGTGCCATGGTAGCTTCTCTATTTTCATCAACCTTGGCCCGAATCATGGCCACTTCTGATATGATCCGGTCTAGCTCCAGTTTCTATTCAACCATGGTGGTTCATGGCATTCTAAATGATGATCCACACATGCTGAATTACAAGGATAGGGCATGGAAATTCAAAAGGAATTTCATAGAATTTCACATGTTCGATTCAAGAAGCTTAAACGATGATCATGCATTCCATGGGATTCCTAAAGATTGGGCGTGGAAGTTCAAGAGGGTAGAACGGCAAGGTGGCCCATTGGAATAATCTAGAAGATATTAATTTAAGTTGTTTTTAAATTAATATGGCTTCTTGAGTCTCATTATTCAATTAGGAATTAGATTAGTAGTTTCCTTATTATTTATTATTAATTTCCTTGTTGCATTAGGAATATTCTAGGAGTTATTATTTTCCTTTTCTATGTAGGAAATAGTTTCCTTTTTGAATTAGGATTAAGGCTTTGTTTACTCCTATTTAAAAGGAGGCACATTATTGTTTTATTAAAATTAAGTTTTGATGATTAATTAAATTGAGAGCTTTCTCTTTGTGTTCTTTAAGAGCATGTTGAACATGTTGAATTGAGTAAATTCAATTGTTCTTGACTTATCAATCTAGCAATCACACTAGATTGTGGCGTCATTCATTATACCGAGGTTCGCGCTTCTTTAAGCGTTGGGTTGAGGTTTCCGCCTTCCATCTTTCGACGTATTCCAAGGTTCTTGCTACGTTTGTATCAAGGGTTGAGGATCCATTAGCCTGGCTAGAAAAGACGATCCGGGTTCGCGTCATTGGTATCAGAGGAGACTTTTCTATCCAGGTTCTCTATCTTAGTTTCTTGTTCTTTCAATTTCGTAGTAGATTCTTGAAACCCTAGGCCTTCATTCTTGTTAATCTTATTCCAAAAAAAATTGTGTTAGGGTTTATAGATTCTGAAAAAAAAAAAAAAAAAAAAAAAATATTCGGGTGAACAGTGCCGTGAACAGTGCGCATGAACAGTGATGAACAGTGCGTGAACAGTAATCGTGAACAGTGCGTGAACAGTAATCGCGATGAACAGTGATGAACAGTGATTTCGCGTGAACAGTGTTTTCTGAAAAAAAAAATAAAACAGATTTCTATTTCATAATCCTACTGGGCTGTCGAAATTTGTGGTTTTCGCTATCAAAACGACCTCGGATCGTTCTTATTTTTCGCCCGATTATAGTAAAATTGCGTCCCGAACAACATATCAGAAAATCAGCCCGATCCAACGGTTGGATCAAAAGTTATTGCTGTTTTACGACCGCGCCTGCATTGAATAAAAAAAAAAAAAAAAAAAAAAAAAAAAAAAAAAAAAAAAAACAGAATTTCGAAATTGCTTGGAAAAAAAAAAATTTATTTAGGGTGAGTTGTTTAGAATTAAAATTCAGGAAAGTTGAATTGTTGAAACGAGAACCCTAGTTTTTTTTTTATGCTTCATGGAATAGGGTTTTGATTGCTATGAACTCTTGCGCTATTATTGAAATTGAAGATTCCCATTGAACCCTAGAAAATTTCGAATCATAATCAATCGTTTGGGTTTGTTGATCCTTGTTGCATCTTCATTCTAGTTGGGATTCTTATTTTTCTGCTTTGCTCCATATAAGTCTATTTTGGTTGAAAAATCTAGAAAGTCATAGGAATTTGATTTGCATTATTAATTAGGGATTTGTTTGTTGCCCATTGTTTGGAAATCTGCTTGCAATTATTCTAGCAATTCTAGAAATTCGTTTGGCTCATTAATATTGCTAGAATTTTGGTTTCTTGAGTCCTTGGTATTACATTGTTGAACGCGTCCAATTTAATTGTGGGTGTGCGATTGGTTGTTGAGGACTTGTTATATTCATATTATTCAACTTGTTTTGGAGTTCCAAAGAGGAAAAAAAAAAAATTGTGAGGCTTATCATCTTTGAGTGACAAACACGAGCGGTAAAAAAAAATTAGAGTGACTCCTTTGAGCGAAACACGTAAGGGAGTGTTGTGAGAAATTTATTTTCTTTATACTAATCTTTGTTTTGCAGTGAGAATGTCTTATTTTAATTTTGAGCAAAGTTGGCGTGATGAGGAGTTTAAAAGGGATAGTGCGCGAGTAAAAAATCTAGAAATTAGACGGCGCATGCGGTTAAGTGAAACTCCTAATGGGGAAAGGAGAAAACAAAATTTGGGTAGCAGCACGAAAAAGACTTCCTTGTTTGATGATGAGGATTGTTCTAAGTTTAACAAATTGTTTACCAAAACTTATGAGCAATTTAAGAGGAGGGAAAGTTTTGTGCCAAACCAAATTGAAGAGCATGCCGTAGAAGGTGAATTGCTAGCTGAATGTGGTGACCCAAGCGTGCGAGCGGATATATTTCGAACTAGATGCCTCGTGCAAGAGAAGGTGTGTAGTTTGATAATTGATGGGGGAGTTTACTCAAACTTTGCTAGCACAACAATGATTGAGAAGTTGAATCTGCCTACGTTCAAGCACCCGTGTCCTTATAAGTTGCAATGGCTGAATGATAATGGAGTGATAAGGGTGAATGAGCAAGTGCTTATTTCTCTTGGCATTGGGAAGTACAAGGATGAAGTCTTATGCGATGTGGTTCCAATGCAAGCCGGCCACATGATTTTGGGTCGACAATGGCAACTTGATAGGCAAGTCAATTACAATGGCGTTTCCAATAAGTACTCTTTCAAGATGAATGAGAGAACCATTTCTCTTATTCCATTGCCACCAAAGCAAGCTTATGAAGATCAAATGAAGTTACAAAAGGAGAGTGATCAAAAAAGAGAGAGTGAGCGAAAACAAGAGAAGAGTGGTGAAGGAGTGGAAAGGAAAGAGTGCGAAGATGAAAAGAAAGAAGGAGAGCGAAAAATAAAAGAGAGTAATGAAAAGAGAGAGGCTGAGGTAATAGAGAGAGAAAAAGAAAATTCAGTGATCTTTAGTGAGAATGAGTTTGAAAAAGACTTGAGTGAAGTGAGGGAGATTGAGGCAAAAAAGAGTGAATCGGAGGAAGTATTTTCATATACTAACAATCTTAATCATGTTTTGCCTATATCTATTGTGTCTTATTTGCAGGGAGTTGGAGATCAACACCAAGAAAAAGTTGAGTTGGTATGTGGCCAACAAGCTTTCAAGCAAATAGTTGGTGAGTTTTCTAAGTTGGAATTGGTAAGTTGTTCTCCGAAGAAATTATTTGGATTTAAAACAACGTATGGCTTGTTTGAATGGGTAACTAATTCTTTTATTTTGAATAATGCTTTTATGAGTTTAAAGAATCAAATTTTTGAGCCATTCTTGGGAAAAATTGTTTTGAAAGGCTTTGATCGTTGGAATGTCACACTGTCACATAGCAATAGTAGTTTGAATTGTTACTTATCGATTAGTTGGAATGATCAATTGCTTATGATGAGTTTTGATGTGCTAACCGCTAACCTCAAGAAGTGCGCTCTTGGCACGAATGAGACTATGTTTCTTTGCTTTGATGAGAGTGTTGTCGGTAAGCCGGATTTAGCGGAGGAGTTGAGTAGCATGGCAGCCATGGAGCTTGATGAGTTTGAAAAGAATTCAGAGATTAAATGCAGAGGGGAGCAAGGAATTTCCAAGGCAGCCATGGAAGCGAGGAGGATCTTTGCAAAAGGAAGAGAAGAGATTCTAGCCAAAGAACCGGAGTTGGAAGTTGATGAAGTGGAGCATGTAGACTTCATTGGAGTGGACAAGTACGATTTCCATCCACAACATCAGCTAGGAAGTTTCTTCAATGAACTAAAGATGATCGAGTTGAAGCATCGCCTCAAGTTTGATGAATTCCATTTGTCGAAGAAGGCCAAGCAACAAACGGATAGATGTGGGTTGAATTAAGCAATGCATAGCAAAGATTCGAGGACGAATCTTCTTAAAGAAGAGGGGTATGATATGATCCGGTCTAGCTCCAGTTTCTATTCAACCATGGTGGTTCATGGCATTCTAAATGATGATCCACACATGCTGAATTACAAGGATAGGGCATGGAAATTCAAAAGGAATTTCATAGAATTTCACATGTTCGATTCAAGAAGCTTAAACGATGATCATGCATTCCATGGGATTCCTAAAGATTGGGCGTGGAAGTTCAAGAGGGTAGAACGGCAAGGTGGCCCATTGGAATAATCTAGAAGATATTAATTTAAGTTGTTTTTAAATTAATATGGCTTCTTGAGTCTCATTATTCAATTAGGAATTAGATTAGTAGTTTCCTTATTATTTATTATTAATTTCCTTGTTGCATTAGGAATATTCTAGGAGTTATTATTTTCCTTTTCTATGTAGGAAATAGTTTCCTTTTTGAATTAGGATTAAGGCTTTGTTTACTCCTATTTAAAAGGAGGCACATTATTGTTTTATTAAAATTAAGTTTTGATGATTAATTAAATTGAGAGCTTTCTCTTTGTGTTCTTTAAGAGCATGTTGAACATGTTGAATTGAGTAAATTCAATTGTTCTTGACTTATCAATCTAGCAATCACACTAGATTGTGGCGTCATTCATTATACCGAGGTTCGCGCTTCTTTAAGCGTTGGGTTGAGGTTTCCGCCTTCCATCTTTCGACGTATTCCAAGGTTCTTGCTACGTTTGTATCAAGGGTTGAGGATCCATTAGCCTGGCTAGAAAAGACGATCCGGGTTCGCGTCAACTTCCATCTCCTTATAGTATTCATCAACACTACGATTTCCCTGCGTAAGCCCCTGCAATTTTTGGTACAATTCCCGATAATAGTGATCGGGTACAAACCGCCTTTTCATCAACCGCTTCATCTCATCCCAAGTCTCCACGGGCCCTTCATCGCTTCGCCTTCTCTCTACCATCAAGCGATCCCACCAAACAAGTGCGTAATCTGAAAATTCAATGGCCGCCAATTTCACCTTCTTGGACTCGGAGTAATTATGGCAAGCAAAGACCAATTCAACTTTCTTGACCCACTCAAGATAGGCCTCGGGGTCATTTTTTCCTTGGAAGGATGGAATCCTCATTTTGATCCCATTCATGTTGTCATCTTCCCGATAAGATCCCCTACCAAACCGCCTACCATTCCGCCGATTAGCGATTGCCGAATCAACATCGCTATCCCCATCGTCAAAACTATCGCGGTAATAGTTGTCAAAATCAGCCCGCCGTTCCCTAGGCTGCGGTCTCCCACTTCTTTGAGCATTTTGTGATATGCCGGATTGCTCAATTTGAGTGCTCTCAACTCTGTCTACCTTCACCCGCATTCTCTTCAATTCCTCACTCATTTCTTCCACCTGCTCTTTAAAGCCACCCAACTCCTCTCTCATCATTTTTTGTAAGGTGCTCGTCATGGCTTCTTGGAATAACCTAGGATCGAAACTCGTCATATTGCTGCAAAACAGAGGTTAGCACAATATAAAGAAATAAATTTTCCTCACTGCACTCCCTTACGTGTTTCGCTTAAAATAATATCACTCTGATTTTACCGCTCGTGTTTAGTGTTCAATGTATTGATATTCCTCTCAATTTTCACCTTTTGGAACTTCAAACGGATCGAAAAGCAAGAACCCTTTCCTTGGCTGCCCAAATAGACCAATCACAACCCAAACAGATCAATTGTATGCTAGGACAAGTACGTTTTCACCAAGAACTCAAGAAACAAGAATCCCAATGAAATATGGACAAAATACGAAGCCAAATTTCGACAAAATTGAGCGAAAATTTAGGCTAGTGAAAAAGTGATTTTTGGAACCCTTGGAACCTATAGAATCAGAATGCTAAAAGAAATAAAGTCAAATTTCGGAATTTTTTGTACTCTTTTTTTTTTTTTTTTTTCCTGACCTAGAATCACAGGTCTAGGGTTTTGTGAACCAGCCGCCACAAATTTAATCACAAGTCTACTAGGGTTTTTATGTTGTTCACAGCCGCCACAAATTTCAAAACCTAGAAATAAAAGTCAAGTCTAGGGTTTTATGGTGTTTGAAATACTAGCCACCACAACTAGGGTTTTTTGACCAAGAATTGTGTCTAGGGTATTATGATATTTGTAAGACCAGCCGCCTCAACTATCAAAAGCCACCGCAATATCAAGTTAACTAGGAATCAAGAGAATCGCAACTAGAGATTATTGCAAACAACAAATCGAGCTCTACTAAAATCTGGACAGATTATGAATGGACAGATTTGCGAATATTGTTTTAGCAACGAAATTGAAGATTTCGACTTTGAACAACACAGATGAAACAAGACAAGCAAATCCGTAGATACCAAGAACAGATTATCAAAGGTAAGAACAGATTTTTTTTTTTTAACAAGAACAGATCCGAAAAAAAATAGCAAGAACAGATTATCAAATCTGTGAATAGCAAGAACAGATTTGTTATAACAAGAACAGATTCGTAAGAGTAAGATCCGAAATAGCAAGAACAGATTTGTTATAACAAGAACAGATTCGTAAGAATAAGATCCGAAATAGCAAGAACAGATTCGTAAGATTCAAAATAGCAAAAAACAGATTCGTAAATAGCAAGAACACGATAAGATAAACCTGGATAGAAAGAATCGCTCTGATACCAATGATGTGATTCACGACCGTATTTCTATCCGATATGACGAATCCGCGACCCTTAACGTTGAATACGTAAGAACCTTGGAATCACGCGAAGATGATGGAGGTGGAACCTCGACCCAATCCCTAAAACGAGAATGAACCTTGGTATAGTCGAAGACAAACAATCAATTGATGGGTTAATTGATTGATAAGTCGAAGAACAACAAGAATTAAATTCTGGCTGCTCGAAGTGTTCTTAGAACACAAGAGGTGAAAACAACACTCTCAATTTCGTATTATCAAATAAGCTGCTCATACAAGAGAGTTTGCCTCCTTTAAATAGGATGAGACATAAGCAAACCCTAATTCAAACCTAAGAAACCCTAAAAACGAAAATACAATCACAAGCCCAATTCTAAGGCAACAAAAAAATAATGGAGAGCCCTAAACAAGCCCAAAAACACTCTTAGCAAGCCCATCACTCTAAATACTAATTATACATAATCCTTGGGCTGCAAATTAATAAAAACAATAATAAAAACGCCTTAATTATTCTACGTCTTCTTGGCTAAGCATTATTTTCCATTCGTGCTCTGAATCTCCTTGAATGCTTCTCCAAGCGTCAGCTTTATTCATCAACTCGTGGACCATGCTCACGAGTGCTTCCTTCATCTTCCTTGCTCTAGCTCGGGTGATTGGACCACTTGGAACCCGGATGGGATCTGCATAGTCTTCACTCCATGATCTAGCTCTCGTGCTATCCTCAGGCTCATCAGTAAATACCCCAGCTTATGAATTAATTCATGTAGCCCTATCAACGGGATTGTATATGCTGGGAAGTAGTAGCACTACACTTAAGTGAAATACCCTAAGGGTCTTCGAAGGAATTTGCTTGTATGGGTGTCATTCTTGTTAAGTATTTGGAGGGGAATCACTGGGAAAATGGCCTACGCGGGTATAACTCCAAATGACCTACTTGGCAGGACCAAGTTCTTGAGCGATTCCCTTTCTTGGAGGAGGCGTGATTTGTTTAGAGCTTGGGGTCCTTCAAGAACCTAAGTTCTTGGCCTAGAATACCACGAGGTGTAAGCTCGGCTTCTATAGTAGAGATACGAGATTGTTGACCTTTACTTGATTATCATTATTATTGTTGTTGTCAGATCTCTCCTTGTTATTACATGCTTCTTCTGTTGTTATTAATTATCGATTCTTTATCAGATTGTTGTTGGACTAGAGCATTGATTCTTGAAACGTAAGGTCAGAATGCATAAGGTACCTAAAGAACTAATAATTGAAATGGCAAGACTAAACAAGAGATTATATAGTAAATCATTAGCAAGATGATACATAGCTTGATTCCATAGTGTATTTAATGAATAAGTGGAAATCAATAATAAATGGCCTAGGATGGATAATCGACAACTTGAGAATATAATAAGTTGATACGAACTCTACTAAGAGATTGACAAAATCTCTAGCAAGTACAGTTGCAAGATTGTTTCTACAATCAGATTTGTATAAAAAGCTCGATCCATTGTTTATAAAGACGCAAGAACCTCGGTATAATGAAAGATTCGTATGTAAAGAACCAAAGAACCAAAGATAAATAAACTCTCGAATTTTTTATTAATCAACTTGTCTTTATTTTTTTTGTTGATTAAAAAAGACATAATAAAGATAAGAATAACTAAAAAGGATAGGAAACTTGAAAGTAGAACTTATTCTTCGATTCCAATTGATACGAACCCTATAAAGAACTGACGAACCTATAGTAATTACGGTCGCAAGATCGTTTCTAAAATCAGATTTGTATGAAAACCTCGACCCGTTGCTTATAAAAAAGCAAGAACATCAATATAATGAAGAAATCTATAGGGAAAAGTGTGACCCATCACTTATAAAGATATGGGAACGTTGGTATGTTCAAGACCCCACAATTGGTGATGGAAGATCCGACGATTGATAAGTCAAAGATGAAAGCCGCATAAAATTTTGATAAGTTCGAATAGTTCGCAAAGAACCAAGAGAAACAAACTCTCGAATTTTTTATTAATCAACTTGTGTTAAAATAAAACATCCATTCCCTTGAAATAAGGTATAGAAACAAAAACCTACTAAAAAAATACAATAAGGAAAATAGTGATGGAAACTTAATACCAGGATCATTCAATGCTGCGTATAGACCGAACAAAATTTTTACGTAAAACTATAGCGCGGAATCGAATTTTACCTTCGAGGTCTCTCTGGTTTGATCTCTCGTCTTAGCACGAACAGGAGTTGGTGTAGAAGAATCAAGAAAACGGGCTCGATGGAATCTCACAATCTTCTATCGTATTCCTTTTGCCATGCTATCATCTTGTACTGAGTGTGGGTTGCGGTATCACCAAGAATTCCTTCTCCTCTCTCTACGGCACAAACCTTAAATTCGTGAGAATTACTGTACTACGAAAAGAGGCAAGGCTGGTGTATATATATGACTACCATAGGGACTCTAAGGACAAATAAGTGTTTGGGCTTACTATGAAAAACTGGAATCCTAATTCGATTATGAATTAATTCATTCCATAAATTATAATTCACACCACTAAAGAATTATAATTGCACTCTTGTCCTTATCTCAAAATTATACTTCGAGCTCCTTGTTATTAAATGCTTATTATTCTCCCCACGCTAAGATTACAGATAACAATCATTTAAATTAAATTACTAACAATTATATTTAAATAACTTCTTAATCATTGAGCTTACCACTTAACTTATTTGACATGTCGGATTAACATAATTTACTTGTAGGGTTTGACATAAGTAAAACTTATAAGCTTCTCAAGTGGTTATTGTCAATCCCTATATTGGGACGTGAACTCCGTCAATAATTAATATTCATCATACATACAGTGTCGTTATCCAATTCATAGAACTTATTGATCCATAAATGAATCTCACTCTTAATAAGTCAAAACAACGAACACTACAAATATATGTCTATTAGTTATTTCAAAATTAAGAGCATAAGCAATCATAGTAACCATGGGATTTTAAATTGTTTTACATAGTCAGTATAAAAACAATTAACACAAACCAGTCCTATTCAATACACACAAAGTGTACTATCACAACGAGTTGAAATTATACTGTTTCCTGTAGTCAAGATAAACTACTAAAACATGTGCTACAATTATATCGATGGGTGTCCAATTCCATCTAAGATTAAGAGCCACCAGACTTATATTTCATAAGAACTGATGATATGATCCTCTGCGTGTAAGCTAAACTCTACACACTAAATCATTTACTATATGGAATAAACGACACACTTTCACAATTTTTAATCAAATAATATAATGCAACAATTGCCCATAAAGATTATCATTAAAATAGCAAAGCCGAGTCTATATAACATATCAAAACCAATAATAATAAAATCATGGCTTTTAGTATATCACTTTAATAAATAGAACATTCCTAATTGAAGACATAAATAATAAACAAGTCTTATAATTTAAAACTACTTAAAATAAGATCTTTTGGATTATTCCAAAGCTTAAATTATGGAATTCCAGCCTTGATTTTGAGACGCACGTTCAGTTCCTACAATGGATCTGCACAAGTTGACTTGAGTCCATGTTGCTTGAATCAGTCTAGTAAATGCAGTTTAGAGTCATCAGTACGTTTTCCGGGAAAATAGACAAAAGTGTCTTTTGTACCCTTTTGGGGTACAACACTGTCTACGCAACTAGATTGAGTTCGAAAACTATGTTACGACGCAGGAAGGTGCTAGGCATCCGCGTCGCCTTTTTGGCTTCTAAATGTACATGCTCATTTTATCTTTATTTTATCTTTCTTCCTACCGTTTTGGCCTAAATATTCGTATATATCAGTTTTATTAGCATGCAGGAGTGATGGCACGGATTACGAGCTAAACTGGCAAAAATAATCAGAAGACCAATCGGCCACTGCCTAAGACCGATCGGTCTCTGATGTGAAAAGAAATTGGTACAATTTAGGGCACTAATATATATCTTGAAGAGCATATATTACTACGTTTGTTGTGTTTTTGGAGCTTTTTAGGTATTTGGAATTAAATCGAGAAGTTTGCAATTGAAGGAAAAAAATGGTTGCGCGCAAGACCTGAGTTCAATAAATTTTTGGCATTAATCCGTACGGAATTTGAAGAAATCTCCAGATAAGAAAGTTCTAGACTTTTGAGTTAGCTACGCGTGAGCGAAAACCTTGCATCAATCGGAGTTCGGAGCACGAAGTTACAGCCAAAATAAGATCAGTGCGCAAATAAATTAATTCTAGCGGGCCAATTAAATCTAAGCCCATTCAGCCCAATAACGTGTTTGCAGCTGGCCCATGTCATATTCATTAAGTCCAAGTCTTGTTTCTCAACTCCAAGCCAATTACATATTAAAAGTATACCAGCCAAGCATTATATATGGAGCAATTCAGTTGTGCACAAAGGGGGAGCTGCCGCAAGTTGATTTTTCTTCTTTTCTTCTTTGCACGATTTTCGAGAGCAGCCTTTAATTTGTTTTCCCTTTTCGAGAGCAGCTTTTTATTATTTTTATTTTTTTTCTTTCTTCTTTGTTGATAATTACATAGCAGCCGCAACCTATTTTCCTTTTCTTTTCCTCCTTTGGCCATCGTGCACAAGTGTTTTGTCTTATGCTATTAATTCAGAATTTTCTTCTTCAATTTATTTGCGGGTACCAAGTAAGTATTTGATTTATTCAATTATGCATTATTTAATTATGTATTGTATTTTAATTGTGAGCATGCTAGACTAGGTTATTTTCTAGGGTTGAGGATGAGTATATTTGATTGATTCCCTTGCACATATTCATGCCAATTGACTCTACCAATTTAATGCTTTAATGCTAAAAATAATTTTTCCTACTAAATGCCTATTTTAATTGATAAAAAATAAAATTGGATTCTCATTATTTTTTGTTGGATTCACCTTATGATTTGTTGAGAGCGAATATAGGGTGTGTTTTGACGGATATAGCGAGTGTTTTGATTTTATACATTTGTTTGGCTGTGAAAGAATTAACACTTGGATTTTATAATTTAATTGGGCTTAATTGAATTTATTTTCCGCATCTAATAGAGTTGAGAGACCAAATTAGTGCGAGACAGCGAGTAGAGTTTGCTGGGCATGAATACTAGGAACATGATATCAAATATATGACTCCGCCACCCTAGTATTTTATTAATTGATTATTTCATTAGTATTTTTATTAGTTTATTATTTTATTCGTATTCTTAGTTAATAAATCATCCCATTCAATTTCTAAGCTAGATTAGGAATGTAATACCCCGTGTTCCTTTTTCCGCGTTGACATTCTCTTAAGCCCGGTATGGCTTAATCTCCGTCAGAGAGAGAGAGAGCATTGGGCTCCATGCCCTTCATACTCGATCGGATAGTTCTAGTATGTCATGTTACCTATATTTAGTTTGAGGGAGTGATCGTTACGTTATTCGGGTGGTTCGGGTTGAAACCGAAGCGTAAATCGCGTGTTTCGACTTTTCGCGATTCGTAGATTTCTAGCCAACTTTGAGAGGCCATAACTTCTTCATCCGATGTCCAAATGACTCTCCGTTTTCGGCCACGTCTTCATTTCTTTTCCCTCTACAACTTTTGTGTTTGGGCCGAGTCGAGATTCATCCGTTTCGAGGTCCATTTTGGGCTCAGAAAGTCATTTGCCATTGCAGTGACTTCCATGATCGATCATGGACTTCCATGATCGATCATGGTCCTCCAGAAAATTCCAGAACGCTTCATGATCAATCATGGGGGACCCATGATCGATCATGGTTCACCTGTATGTCGGTTTTGAGCGTTTTTAACCCGTTTTTGACCCATTTATCACCCAACACTCGTCATTTTCGAGCTAAACACTTCCACCACTCTCTAGGGAGTTCTAGAGAGAGAGAGAGGGAGATTCTTGTCATCTCTTCTTCCTCCTACAAGATTGGAGTGCGGAATCACTTTCTCCTACGCTATTCATCATCTTCCTCGCCTTCTTCCTCCATTGGAGCTCGTGTGGGAGCTAGGGTTTCGGCGAGACGACTTCTACGCTTCCTCAACTCCTCGGTTTTGCTTCTCTAAGGTGGGAACACTAGTACTAAACCCTTGATTTCAATTTATTACTCGTTTAATTAGAGTTTTGAACTCAAATTGGGGATTTTCTTCACAACTACATGTTGTTTGCATCTCATGGGGTTTGGGTGAGCTGAACCTTAGATTAATGACGCATATGAATAGATTATCACTTAGTTATCATATATCATCACTTCTCACCCTGTTGTGAGCCTTGTTCTCTCACCTACACGCCGTATCCTCACTGTCGCTAAGGGAATGAACTAGGCTTGAGAGGATTTCAGGATTTATGCTTGATTTATGGTTGATTATGGATTATATGGAATAGAGATGCATGTATACATATATAGTTGAGAGTGTTGAACTCTATTCAGGTGTGTTGAACCTAGAACCCGTTAGGGCGTAACGAAGAGTAACAAACGTTGTGTCTTGTGCTTTGTAGGTGATGAGCCTGAGGATAGCACGAGAGCTAGATCATGGAGTGAAGACTATGCAGATCCCATCCGGGTTCCAAGTGGTCCAATCACCCGAGCTAGAGCAAGGAAGATGAAGGAAGCACTCGTGAGCATGGTCCACGAGTTGATGAATAAAGCTGACGCTTGGAGAAGCATTCAAGGAGATGAAGAGCACGAATGGAAAATAATGCTTAGCCAAGAAGACGTAGAATAATTAAGGCATTTTTATTATTGTTTTTATTAATTTGCAGCCCAAGGATTATGTATAATTAGTATTTAGAGTGATGGGCTTGCTAAGAGTGTTTTTGGGCTTGTTTAGGGCTCTCCATTATTTTTTTGTTGCCTTAGAATTGGGCTTGTGATTGTATTTTCGTTTTTAGGGTTTCTTAGGTTTGAATTAGGGTTTGCTTATGTCTCCCCCTATTTAAAGGAGGCAAACTCTCTTGTATGAGCAGCTTATTTGATAATACGAAATTGAGAGTGTTGTTTTCACCTCTTGTGTTCTAAGAACACTTCGAGCAGCCAGAATTTAATTCTTGTTGTTCTTCGACTTATCAATCAATTAACCCATCGATTGATTGTTTGTCTTCGACTATACCAAGGTTCATTCTCGTTTTAGGGATTGGGTCGAGGTTCCACCTCCATCATCTTCGCGTGATTCCAAGGTTCTTACGTATTCAACGTTAAGGGTCGCGGATTCGTCATATCGGATAGAAATACGATCGTGAATCACATCAGTAGGGGCTTTGGTTAGTACAAGCGAGGGTATACAAACCCGATACACCTTAGAAATGTTATTACCTTGGTTTGGTGGCTTATGGATCGTTGTGGTTTTAAGTAAGGCCAGGTTATGTTATGAAACTTCCAATTAAGCGAGACCCATACTAGTTAAGGCTTAGCTCGACAACGTGGCTTGCGAAATATCATAGGATGCTTATAACACATGATGATATGTAGTATAAATATATATTGATAATGAATCAATCGGCCGTATAATGGGAATTATTGATTAAATGATAAAGTCCCGGATAATTGGATTGATAATAATGACGATGTGATGAATGATGAATGATGAACGATAATCATGATGATGATGATAATTATGTGATTGTATATACATGTTGATTAGCCATACGTGTGATGGATGATTGATGATTATACGTTGTTGAATGAGGAATCGGTGTATTCCTGTTGATGCGATCACACGTATGGGCTGGATATGATGATATACCGAGCACCGGGTAGCTCCCCGTGACTCGAAGGAGGGCCGCCTATTGCTGCCCATGGGTGAACATGCCCTAAACCGTGCACGGGAAAATGAAGTCGGTGACTCCACCGGTGGTTGTGTTGCCCACAAAGGAGAGCCCACTCTAGGTATCTTGCCTTCCAACTGGACTATGTGTCCTTGGTTAGATGAGTTTCCCCGGCAAGCGGAGCAGGTCCCGTGTGCCACTATTTCCCAAATGGTGAGTCCCCGGGAAGTAGTTGGGCTACTAATGGTCATCACCCACTAGGGTATCGCCTGGTGTAGTTTCTCCAGAGTGTCGACGTGGTTTGTATGTGGTGTTCTCCTCGTTAACTATTCGGGGTGTTGTCCCCGGGAAAGTGACTGTCGCGTGGGTTATCTCCGAATGACCTACATGGAGAACTAAGTCCCTGAACCACTCCCCACCTGGAGGAGACATGGACAAGAACCTTGGATCCTTCGGGACTCGCTGGATTCTCTGTTCTGGGCCTGGACTGACCGCGGGGTGAAAATGAGGCATTATACTGGAGACGTGATACGAGAGTTGTTGTGAGATTATGATTATGCTGCTATTATTATTATGTCGTATCATGTCTCGTATTGATTTGTATGTGTTGCCTCGGCTATGATATATATATGATTCTATAGGTTCCAAGGGTTCCAAAAATCACTTTTTTCACTAGCCTAAATTTTCGCTCAATTTTGTCGAAATTTGGCTTCGTATTTTGTCCATATTTCATTGGGATTCTTGTTTCTTGAGTTCTTGGTGAAAACGTACTTGTCCTAGCATACAATTAATCTGTTGGGTTGTGATTGGTCTGTTTGGGCAGCCAAGAAAAGGGTTCTTGCTCTTCGATTCGTTTGAAGTTCCAAAAGGTGAAAATTGAGAGGAATATCAATACATTGAGAACTAAACACGAGCGGTAAAATTAGAGTGATATTATTTTGAGCGAAACACGTAAGGGAGTGCAGTGAGGAAAATTTATTTTTTTTATATTGTGCTAACCTCTGTTTTGCAAAAATATGTCGAGTTTCGATCCTAGGTTATTCCAAGAAGTCATGACGAGCACCTTACAAAAAATGATGAGAGAAGAGTTGGGTGTCTTTAAAGAGCAGGTGGAAGAGATGAGTGAGGAATTGAAGAGAATGCGGGTGAAGGTAGACAAAGTTGAGAGCACTCAAATTGAGCAATCCGGCATATCACATAATGCTCAAAGAAGTGGGAGACCGCAGCTGATATGATCCGGTCTAGCTTCAATTTCTATTCAACCATGGTGGTTTGTGGCATTCTAAATGATGATCCGCACATGATGAATCACAAGGATAGAGCATGGAAATTCAAATGGAATTTTATAGAATTTCACATGCTTGAAGCAAGGAGCTTAAATGATAATCATACATTTAATGGAGTTCCTAAGGACTGGGCGTGGAAGTTCAAGAGGTTAAAATGGCAAGGAGTCCCATTGGAATAATCTAGAAGATATTAATTTAAATTGTTTTTAAATTAATAGGGCTTCTTGAGTCTCATTATTCAATTAGGAATTAGAATTAGTAGTTTCCTTTTTGAATATTTTCCTTATTGTCTTATTATTAATTTCCTTATTGTGTTAGGATTATTCTAGAAGTTATTTTCCTTTTCTAAGTAGGAATTAGTTTCCTTTTTGAATTAGGATTCTAGTTTTGTTTCTCCTATTTAAAGGAGGCACATTATTGTTTTATTAATTAAGTTATGATGATTAATTAAATTGAGAGCTTTCTCTTTGTGTTCTTTAAGAGCATGTTGAACATGTTGAATTGAGTAAATTCAATTGTTCTTGACTTATCAATCTAGCAATCACACTAGATTGTGGCGTCATTCGACTATACCGAGGTTCACGCTTCTTTAAGCGTTGGGTTGAGGTTCCATCTTCCATCTTTTCGACGTATTCCAAGGTTCTTGCTACGTTTGTAGTTCAAGGGTTGAGGATCCATTAGCCTGGCTAGGAAAGACGATCCGGGTTCGCGTCATTGGTATCAGAGGAGACTTTTCTATCCAGGTTTCTATCTTAGTTTCTTGTTCTTTTAATTTCTTAGTTGATTCTTGAAACCCTAGGTCTTCATTCTTGTTAATCTTATTACAAAAAATTGTGTTAGGGTTTATAGATTCTGAAAAAAAAAAAAAAAAAAAAAAAAAAAAAAAAAAAAAAAAAAAATATTCTGATGAACAGTAGCCGTGAATAGTAATCGTGAACAGTGCGCATGAACAGTAACGATGAACAGTGTGCGTGAACAGTAATCGGTGAATAGTGCGCGTGAACAGTAATCGATGAACAGTGATTTCTGAAAAAAAAAAAAAAAAAAAAAAAAAAAAAAAAAAAAAAAACAGAATTCTGGAAATTGCTTCAAAACCCCATGGAAAAAAAAAAAAGTGTATAGGGTTTAGTTGTTTCAAATTGGAATACATCAAAGTTTGAATATTGAAACAAAAATCCTAGGTTGTTTATTCTTCGTCGAATAGCATTTTTAATTGCTGCGAATTTGTGCGCTATTGTTGAAATTGAGGATTCCCATTGAACCCTAGAAGAATCCTAATAATATTCAATCGTTTGGGGCTTATTGATCATTGTTGCATCTTTATTATATTTGGGATTCTTATTTTCTGCTTTGCTCCATATAAGTCTATTTTGGTTGAAAAATCTAGAAAGCCATAGGATATTTGATTTGCGTTAATTAAGGATTTGATTGGTGCTTCTCCTTTGGAAATCTACTTGCATTTATTCTAGCAATTCTAGAATTTCGTTTGGCTCATTAATATTGCTAGAATTTGGTTTCTTTAGTCCTTGGTATTACCTTGTTGAACGCGTCCAATTTAATTGTGGGTGTGCGATTGATTGTTGAGAACTTGTGATATTCATATTATTCAACTTGTTTTGGAGTTCCAAAGAGAAAAAAAAAATTGAGGTTTATCATCTTTGAGTGACAAACACGAGCGGTAAAAAAAATTAGAGTGACTCCTTTGAGCGAAACACGTAAGGGAGTGTTGTGAGAAATTTATTTTCTTTATACTAATCTTTGTTTTGCAGTGAGAATGTCTTATTTTAATTTTGAGCAAAGTTGGCGTGATGAGGAGTTTAAAAGGGATAGTGCGCGAGTAAAAAATCTAGAAATTAGACGGCGCAGACGGTTAAGTGAAACTCCTAACAGGGAAAGGAGAAAACAAAATTTGGGTAGTAGCACGAAAAAGGCTTCCTTGTTTGATGATGAGGATTGTTCTAAGTTTAACGAACTGTTTTCCAAAACTTATGAGCAATTTAAGAGGAGGGAAAGTTTTGTGCCAAACCAAATTGAAGAGCATGCCGTAGAAGGTGAATTGCTAGCTGAATGTGGTGACCCAAGCGTGCGAGCAAATATATTTCGAACTAGATGCCTCGTGCAAGAGAAGGTGTGTAGTTTGATAATTGATGGGGGAGTTTACTCAAACTTTGCTAGTACAACAATGATTGAGAAGTTGAAACTGCCTACTTTCAAGCACTCGTGTCCTTATAAGTTGCAATGGCTGAATGATAATGGAGTGATAAGGGTGAACAAACAAGTGCTTATTTCTCTTAGCATTGGGAAGTACAAGGATGAAGTTTTATGCGATGTGGTTCCAATGCAAGCCAGCCACATGATTTTGGGTCGACAATGGCAGCTTGATAGGCAAGCCAATTACAATGGCGTTTCCAATAAGTACTCTTTCAAGATGAATGAGAGAACCGTTACTCTTGTTCCATTGCCACCAAAGCAAGCTCATGAAGATCAAATGAAGTTACAAAAGGAGAGTGATAAAAAAAGAGAGAGTGAGCAAAAACAAGAAAAGAGTAGTAAGGCTAGTGAGGAAAGGAAAGAGAGTAATGAGGCTACTGAGGAAAAGAAAGAGTGTGAAAGGAAAATAAAAGATAATGAGGTAAAAGAGAGAGAAAAAGAAAATTCAGTGATCTTTAGTGAGAATGAGTTTGAAAAAGACTTGAGTGAAGTGAGGGAGATTGAGGCAAAACAGAGTGAATCGGAGGAAGACTTTTCAAATACTAACAATTTTAATCCCGTTTTGCCTATATCTATTGTGTCTTATTTGCAGGGCGTTGGAGATCAACACCAAGGAAAAGTTGAGTTGGAACATAGACAGCAAGCTTTAGAGCAAGGTGTTGATGAACTTGAATTGAAAAGTTGTTGCCCAAAGAAGCTTATGGGATTCAAAACTGAGCGTGGATTGTTTGAATGGGTAACTAACTCTGTGAATTTGAATAATGCTTTTGTGAGTTTAAATAATCAAAATTTTGAGCCATTCTTGGGAAAAATTGTTTTGAAAGGCTTTGATCATTGGAATATCACATTGTCATGTAACAATAGTAGTTTGAATTGTTACATATCGATTAGTCAATTGCTTATGATGAATTTTGATGCGCTAATCGCTAACCTCAAGAAGTGCACTCTTGGCACGAATGAGACTATGTTTCTTTGCTTTTATGAGAGTGTTGTAGGTAAGCCGGATTTAGTGGGGGAGTTGAATAGCATGGCAGCCATAGAGAGTGAAAGAAATATGGAGATTAGTTACGGAGGAGATCAAGGAATTTCCAAGGCAGCCATGGAAGCGAGGAGGATCTTTGCAAAGGGAAGAGAAGAGATTCTAGCTAAAGAACCGGAGTTGGAAGTTGATGAAGTGGAGCATATTGACTTCATTGGTGTGGACAAGTATGATTTCCATCCGAATTATCAGCCGGGAAGTTTCTTCAATGAACTAAAGATGATCGAGTTGAAGCATAGCCTCAAGTTCGATGAATTCCGTTTGTCAAAGAAGGCCAAGCTGCAAATTGGAAGATGTGGGTTGAATCAAACAAAGCTTAGCAAAGATTCGAGGACGAATCTTCTTGAAGAAGAGGGGTATGATATGATCCGGTCTAGCTTCAATTTCTATTCAACCATGGTGGTTTGTGGCATTCTAAATGATGATCCGCACATGATGAATCACAAGGATAGAGCATGGAAATTCAAATGGAATTTTATAGAATTTCACATGCTTGAAGCAAGGAGCTTAAATGATAATCATACATTTAATGGAGTTCCTAAGGACTGGGCGTGGAAGTTCAAGAGGTTAAAATGGCAAGGAGTCCCATTGGAATAATCTAGAAGATATTAATTTAAATTGTTTTTAAATTAATAGGGCTTCTTGAGTCTCATTATTCAATTAGGAATTAGAATTAGTAGTTTCCTTTTTGAATATTTTCCTTATTGTCTTATTATTAATTTCCTTATTGTGTTAGGATTATTCTAGAAGTTATTTTCCTTTTCTAAGTAGGAATTAGTTTCCTTTTTGAATTAGGATTCTAGTTTTGTTTCTCCTATTTAAAGGAGGCACATTATTGTTTTATTAATTAAGTTATGATGATTAATTAAATTGAGAGCTTTCTCTTTGTGTTCTTTAAGAGCATGTTGAACATGTTGAATTGAGTAAATTCAATTGTTCTTGACTTATCAATCTAGCAATCACACTAGATTGTGGCGTCATTCGACTATACCGAGGTTCGCGCTTCTTTAAGCGTTGGGTTGAGGTTCCATCTTCCATCTTTTCGACGTATTCCAAGGTTCTTGCTACGTTTGTAGTTCAAGGGTTGAGGATCCATTAGCCTGGCTAGGAAAGACGATCCGGGTTCGCGTCAGCAGCCTAGGGAACGGCGGGCTGATTTTGATAACTACTACCGAGATAGTTTTGACGAGGGGGATAGCAATGTCGATTCGGCAATCGCTAATCGACGGAATGGTAGGCGGTTTGGTAGGGGATCTTATCGGGAAGATGACAACATGAATGGGATCAAAATGAGGATTCCATCCTTCCAAGGGAAAAATGACCCCGAGGCCTATCTTGAGTGGGTCAAGAAAGTTGAATTGGTCTTTGCATGCCATAATTACTCCGAGTCCAAGAAGGTGAAATTGGCAGCCATTGAATTTTTAGATTACGCACTTGTTTGGTGGGATCGCTTGATGATAGAGAGAAGGCGTAGCGATGAAGGTCCCGTGGAGACTTGGGATGAGATGAAGCGGTTGATGAAAAGGCGGTTTGTACCCGATCACTATTATCGGGAATTGTACCAAAAATTGCAGGGGCTTACGCAGGGAAATCGTAGTGTTGACGAATACTACAAGGAGATGGAAGTGGCCATGATTCGGGCCAAGGTTGATGAAAATAGAGAAGCTACCATGGCGCGGTTCTTGAGTGGGTTAAATCGGGAAATTGCCAACGCGGTTGAATTGCAGCCATATGTTGAGATTGAAGATATGGTGCACACGGCAATTAAAATAGAGAGGCAGCTCAAGAGGAGGGGTAGTTTCAAGCCAAGCCAAAGTTCTTACTCTACTCCATGGAAACAAAGTCCGTGGAAGAAGGATGACAAAGCAACCACTCCGAAACCGAAAGTTGATTCAAAATCAGAAGTTCCTAGTGGAGGCCAAGCTAAGACAGCCCCTAACACCACTAATACTCCTACTACCCGAAACAGGGACATTATATGTTGGAAGTGTCAAGGGAGAGGCCATGTTTCCACTCAATGCCCGAATAAGAGAGTAATGATGCTTCTGGATAATGGGGAATATGAAACGGATGAAGAAGGCGCTGAGGCTATGCCACCTTTGGAGGATGTCGAAGAAGAGGAGAGCGCCATCCAGGGTGAGTTATTAGTTGCAAGAAGAGCGCTTAGTACGCACGCAAAGGAGGATGAGGAGCAGCGCGAGAATATTTTCCACACTAGGTGCCTAGTGCTAGGCAAGGTGTGTAGTTTGGTGATAGACGGAGGAAGCTGCACTAATGTGGCTAGCACGACGATGGTGGAGAAGCTAGCATTGCACACGACTAAGCACCCAAGGCCTTACAAATTGCAATGGCTGAATGATAGCGGTGAAGTGAGGGTGAACAAGCAGGTTTTGGTGTCCTTTAGCATTGGTAGGTACGAGGACCAAGTGCTTTGTGACGTGGTTCCCATGCAAGCCGGCCATATGTTATTGGGGAGGCCATGGCAATATTGACGCGAAGCCGGATCGTCTTTTCTACCAGTTTGATGGATCCGCAACCCTTAACGTCGAAGACGCAAGAACCTTGGAATCACGTGAAAGATGGAAGGCGGAAACCTCAACCCAACGCTTAAAGAAGCGCGAACCTCGGTATAATGAATGACGCCACAATCAATTGGTGGAGAATTGATTGATAAGTCAAGAACAATTGAATTAATTTAATTCAACATGTTCAACATGTTCTTAGAGAACACAAAGAGAAAACTCTCAATTTAATTAATCATCAAAACTTATCTTAAAACAATAATGTGCCTCCTTTAAATAGGAGTAAACAAAGCCTTAATCCTAATTCAAAAAGGAAACTAATTCCTACATAGAAAAGGAAAATAATAACTCCTAGAATATTCCTAATGCAATAAGGAAATTAATAAACACCCTAAAATAAGCCCAAAATAATTCTAAAATAATAATAACTCTAGAAAATAATTATCTATAATCCTTGGGCTTTAAGAAATATAAAATAAATAATTAAATTCTTCAGCCAGCCGGTCATGAGAACATGCAAGAACATAGAGCTAATATCTTGGCTAGGCTGGATCACATCAAATATGATAGGAGAGTTAAACATGATGGCTTCACCAATAAGTATTCATTTGAGATGAACAAGAGAACAATCATTCTTGCACCTTTACCGCCACAGCAAGCCTATTGATACGAACCACGCCAACAACGTGACGAAACCCGTAGCAAAGACGGTCGAAAGATCGTTTCTACAATCAGATTCGGATGGCACCGCGACCCATTGCTTATATGGAAGCAAGAACCTTGGTATATAAGGGTAGATGGATTGATGGACACCGCGACCCAACACCTATAAAGAGATGCGAACCTTGGTATATGCAAATGACGCCACAATTGATGATGATGAATCAATTGATAAGTCGAATGAACATTACGGACAAACCGGATTTGTTCAACATGCTCTTGAAGAACAAAAGAGAAAAACTCTCTCAAATTTTATTAATGAAAACTCATACTTGATTCACAAATGGAATGGGATGGGGAGGTATTTATAGTTGTTACAAAATACATCCAATGGTTTACATTCAATCCCACCAACTATGATCTAAGGGCTCACATTTATTCTCACCTACTGCAAGTGACATAAGCAATGACATCACTAATGACGCGAACCCGGATCGTCTTTCCTAGCCAGGCTAATGGATCCTCAACCCTTGAACTACAAACGTAGCAAGAACCTTGGAATACGTCGAAAAGATGGAAGATGGAACCTCAACCCAACGCTTAAAGAAGCGCGAACCTCGGTATAGTCGAATGACGCCACAATCTAGTGTGATTGCTAGATTGATAAGTCAAGAACAATTGAATTTACTCAATTCAACATGTTCAACATGCTCTTAAAGAACACAAAGAGAAAGCTCTCAATTTAATTAATCATCATAACTTATTTTAAAACAATAATGTGCCTCCTTTAAATAGGAGTAAACAAAGCCTTAATCCTAATTCAAAAAGGAAACTAATTCCTACATAGAAAAGGAAAATAATAACTCCTAGAATATTCCTAATGCAATAAGGAAATTAATAAACACCCTAAAATAAGCCCAAAATAATTCTAAAATAATAATAACTCTAGAAAATAATTATCTATAATCCTTGGGCTTTAAGAAATATAAAATAAATAATTAAATTCTTCAGCCAGCCGGTCATGAGAACATGCAAGAACATAGAGCTAATATCTTGGCTAGGCTGGATCACATCAACTAAAGACTTATGTAAGCGATGACATCATCGATGCATGATGTAAGCAATGACATCATCAAGTACATGACAAGATACTAATTTTAAAAAAACATAAAATAAAATAATAAACAAGTCCTATAATTAAATTACAATCTTTTTTTTGAATTTTCTTGCAAGAGCACTTGTAATCAGACCCATGAGAACTTGAATTAGGCATGTGTACGCTTCAATCCACGTGCTTGAGCATGTGCTAGCCTTGTTCACATCACCTATGCCGATCAGTTGAAGTTGCAAAGTGAGGAGGAGCAACGGAGAGTTGAAAAGAAAAAGAGAGAGAGTGGTGAGGAAAAGAAAGAGAGTGAGGGAAAAAGAAAAGAACTTGAGAAAAAAGAGAGTAGAGTGGAAAAACCAGTGACTATTGAGAGCAAGTTTGAGAGGAGGCAAAAGAATTTCTATGCGAGAGCTAGTGACGTGAAAAGAGCGATGCTTTGTAATCAGCTTCTTGTATTTGTATACAAAGAAGCGCTTTTAAATACTAACGAGCTAAATTCTTCTTTGCCTAGTGTTATTGTCTCTTTGTTGCAGGATTTTGGTGACGTCTTTCCGGAGGATACGCCAAGCGGTTTACCACCCATCCGAGGAATAGAACACCAAATTGATTTTGTACCCGGGGCCTCCATTCCAAACCGGCCAGCCTATAGGAGTAATCCGGAGGAAACGAAGGAATTTCAAAGGCAAGTTACGGAGCTGTTGGAGAAAGGGTATGTGAGAGAGAGTATGAGCCCATGTGCGGTACCAGTTTTGCTAGTACCGAAGAAGGATGGAACATGGAGAATGTGCGTGGACTGCCGAGCCATAAATAATATCACGGTAAAATATCGTCACCCCATTCCACGTTTAGATGATATGCTTGATGAGTTGCATGGGTCTAGTATATTCTCTAAAATTGATTTGAAAAGTGGATATCATCAAATTAGGATGAAAGGAGGAGATGAATGGAAAACAGCCTTTAAAACAAAATATGGTTTATATGAATGGTTAGTTATGCCTTTTGGTTTGACTAATGCACCTAGCACTTTCATGAGATTAATGAACCATGTTTTGAGACCTTTTATAGGCAGGTTTGTTGTAGTCTATTTTGATGATATTCTTATCTATAGCAAGAGTCTAGATGACCATGTAATTCAATTAAAATCTGTTTTGGATGTCTTGCGAAAGGAGAAGTTATATGCTAACCTGAAGAAGTGCACTTTTTGCACGGATAAGCTTGTATTTCTTGGTTTTGTTGTAAGTGCACAAGGGATTCAGGTTGATAAAGAAAAGGTGAAGGCTATTCAAGAATGGCAAAGTCCTACAAGTGTTGGGCAAGTGCGGAGTTTCCATGGACTTGCTAGTTTCTATCGGCGGTTCGTGAAAGACTTTAGTACTATTGCAGCGCCATTGACTGAAGTGATCAAAAAGAATGTGGGATTCAAATGGGGAGAGGAGCAAGAGAAGGCATTCGAATTACTAAAAAGCAAGCTAAGTAACGCCCCTTTGTTATCTTTGCCTAACTTTGCAAAAACTTTTGAAATTGAATGCGATGCTTCAGGAAATGGAATTGGTGCTGTTCTTATGCAGGAAGGAAGGCCAATAGCATACTTTAGTGAGAAGCTAGGTGGGGCGACCTTAAATTACCCTACGTACGACAAGGAGCTTTATGCGTTGGTGAGAGCGTTGGATACTTGGCAGCACTATCTTTGGCCAAAGGAGTTCGTGATTCACACGGATCATGAATCATTGAAGCACTTGAAGGGGCAGCAAAAGCTAAACAAGCGCCATGCCAAGTGGGTGGAGTTCATAGAGACATTTCCATATGTGATCAAGTACAAGCAAGGTAAAGAGAATGTTGTAGCGGATGCTTTATCACGCAGGTATACTTTAATTGCTACTATGGATGCTAAATTGCTTGGGTTTGAATACATCAAGGATTTGTATTGTGATGATGCTGATTTTCGGGATATATTCAATGCATGTGAAAAATTAGCATTTGATAAATACTTTAGGCATGATGGATTTCTAATGCGTGAAAACAAACTTTGTGTGCCTAAATGTTCATTGCGCGAGTTGCTTGTGAAAGAAGCGCATGGTGGGAGTTTAATGGGACACTTTGGTATAGCTAAGACTTTAGGAGTATTGCAAGAACACTTCTTTTGGCCTCACATGAAAAGAGATGTTGAAAGAATGTGTGAGAGATGTGTTACTTGTAAGAAGGCAAAGTCTAAGTTAAATCCCCATGGTTTGTATACTCCATTACCCATTCCTAGTGACCCTTGGGTTGATATTTCTATGGATTTTGTGTTGGGCTTGCCTAGGACTAAACATGGGAATGATTCTGTTTTCGTGGTGGTTGATAGATTTTCTAAAATGGCTCATTTCATTGCTTGTCATAAAACTGATGATGCACCACGAATTGCTAATTTGTTCTTCAAAGAAATTGTGCGTTTGCATGGCATGCCTAGAACCATAGTTTCTGATAGGGATGCAAAGTTTTTGAGCTACTTTTGGAAGACTTTGTGGGGAAAGTTGGGTACTAAATTGTTGTTTTCTACTACATGTCACCCCCAAACTGATGGCCAAACGGAAGTAGTAAATAGAACTTTATCCACTTTGTTGCGTGCCATAATTAAGAAGAACTTAAAAGAGTGGGAAGAATGTTTGCCTCATGTTGAGTTTGCATATAATCGATCTGTTCATTCTGCATCTAAGTTTTCTCCTTTTGAGATTGTGTATGGTTTTAATCCTTTAGCTCCTTTGGATTTATTGCCATTACCTGTTGAGCATGCTAACCTAGATGGCAGGAAGAAAGCTGAGTTTGTTAGACAGATTCATGAGAAGGCGAGGCAAAACATTGAGAGAAGAACCGAGCAATATGTGCGACAAGCCAACAAAGGAAGGAAGAAGATGGTTTTTGAAACAGGAGATTGGGTTTGGTTGCACTTGAGGAAGGAACGCTTTCCAGTTCAACGGCGTTATAAGCTTTTACCGAGAGGAGATGGACCGTTTCAAGTTGTGCAAAGGATCAATGACAATGCATATAAACTTGATCTACCAGGTGAGTATAATGTAAGTGCTACATTTAATGTCGCTGACCTAAGTCCGTTTAGTACAGATGACGAATTGAGGACAATTCCTTTTCAAGAGGAGGGGAATGATGAGCCTGAGGATAGCACGAGAGCTAGATCATGGAGTGAAGACTATGCAGATCCCATCCGGGTTCCAAGTGGTCCAATCACCCGAGCTAGAGCAAGGAAGATGAAGGAAGCACTCGTGAGCATGGTCCACGAGTTGATGAATAAAGCTGACGCTTGGAGAAGCATTCAAGGAGATGAAGAGCACGAATGGAAAATAATGCTTAGCCAAGAAGACGTAGAATAATTAAGGCGTTTTTATTATTGTTTTTATTAATTTGCAGCCCAAGGATTATGTATAATTAGTATTTAGAGTGATGGGCTTGCTAAGAGTGTTTTTGGGCTTGTTTAGGGCTCTCCATTATTTTTTTGTTGCCTTAGAATTGGGCTTGTGATTGTATTTTCGTTTTTAGGGTTTCTTAGGTTTGAATTAGGGTTTGCTTATGTCTCCCCCTATTTAAAGGAGGCAAACTCTCTTGTATGAGCAGCTTATTTGATAATACGAAATTGAGAGTGTTGTTTTCACCTCTTGTGTTCTAAGAACACTTCGAGCAGCCAGAATTTAATTCTTGTTGTTCTTCGACTTATCAATCAATTAACCCATCGATTGATTGTTTGTCTTCGACTATACCAAGGTTCATTCTCGTTTTAGGGATTGGGTCGAGGTTCCACCTCCATCATCTTCGCGTGATTCCAAGGTTCTTACGTATTCAACGTTAAGGGTCGCGGATTCGTCATATCGGATAGAAATACGATCGTGAATCACATCAGTAGGGGCTTTGGTTAGTACAAGCGAGGGTATACAAACCCGATACACCTTAGAAATGTTATTACCTTGGTTTGGTGGCTTATGGATCGTTGTGGTTTTAAGTAAGGCCAGGTTATGTTGTCATGAAACTTCCAATTAAGCGAGACCCATACTAGTTAAGGCTTAGCTCGACAACGTGGCTTGCGAAATATCATAGGATGCTTATAACACATGATGATATGTAGTATAAATATATATTGATAATGAATCAATCGGCCGTATAATGGGAATTATTGATTAAATGATAAAGTCCCGGATAATTGGATTGATAATAATGACGATGTGATGAATGATGAATGAAGAACGATAATCATGATGATGATGATAATTATGTGATTGTATATACATGTTGATTAGCCATACGTGTGATGGATGATTGATGATTATACGTTGTTGAATGAGGAATCGGTGTATTCCTGTTGATGCGAACACGTATGGGCTGGATATGATGATATACCGAGCACCAGGTAGCTCCCCGTGACTCGAAGGAGGGCCGCCTATTGCTGCCCATGGGTGAACATGCCCTAAACCGTGCACGGGAAAATGAAGTCGGTGACTCCACCGGTGGTTGTGTTGCCCACAAAGGAGAGCCCACTCTAGGTATCTTGCCTTCCAACTGGACTATGTGTCCTTGGTTAGATGAGTTTCCCCGGCAAGCGGAGCAGGTCCCGTGTGCCACTATTTCCCAAATGGTGAGTCCCCGGGAAGTAGTTGGGCTACTAATGGTCATCACCCACTAGGGTATCGCCTGGTGTAGTTTCTCTAGAGTGTCGACGTGGTTTGTATGTGGTGTTCTCCTCGTTAACTATTCGGGGTGTTGTCCCCGGGAAAGTGACTGTCGCGTGGGTTATCTCCGAATGACCTACATGGAGAACTAAGTCCCTGAACCACTCCCCACCTGGAGGAGACATGGACAAGAACCTTGGATCCTTCGGGACTCGCTGGATTCTCTGTTCTGGGCCTGGACTGACCGCGGGGTGAAAATGAGGCATTATACTGGAGACGTGATACGAGAGTTGTTGTGAGATTATGTGATGTGAATCGCGACCGTATTTCTATCCGATATGACGAATCCGCGACCCTTAACGTTGAACACGTAAGAACCTTGGAATCACGCGAAGATGATGGAGGTGGAACCTCGACCCAATCCCTAAAACGAGAATGAACCTTGGTATAATCGAAGACAAACAATCAATTGATGGGTTAATTGATTGATAAGTCGAAGAACAACAAGAATTAAATTCCGGCTGCTCGAAGTGTTCTTAGAACACAAGAGGTGAAAAAACACTCTCAATTTCGTATTAGATAATAAGCTGCCTCCAAACATAAGAGTAGCCTCCTTTAAATAGGAGGAGAAGAGAAAACCCTAATGAAACCCTAAACAAACCCTAATTTCGAAAATAACAAAAACAAGCCCAATTCTAGTGCAACAAAAATAATGGAGAGCTCTAAACAAGCCCAAAAACACCCTTAACAAGCCCATCACTCTAAATACTAATTATACATAATCCTTGGGCTGCAAACTAATAAAAACAATAATAAAAACGCCCTAATTATTCTACGTCTTCTTGGCTAAGCATTATTTTCCATTCGTGCTCTTCATCTCCCTGAATGCTTCTCCAAGCGTCAGCTTTATTCATCAACTCGTGGACCATGCTCACGAGTGCTTCCTTCATCTTCCTTGCTCTAGCTCGGGTGATTGGACCACTTAGAACCCGGATGGGATCTGCACAGTCTTCACTCCATGATCTAGCTCTCGTGCTATCCTCAGGCTCATCATTCCCCTCCTCTTGAAAAGGAATTGTCCTCAATTCGTCACCTGTACTAAACGGACTTAGGTCAGCGACATTAAATGTAGCACTTACATTATACTCACCTGGTAGATCAAGTTTATATGCATTGTCATTGATCCTTTGCACAACTTGAAACGGTCCATCTCCTCTCGGTAAAAGCTTAGAACGCCGCTGAACTGGAAAGCGTTCCTTCCTCAAGTGCAACCAAACCCAATCTCCTGTTTCGAAAACCACCTTCTTCCTTCCTTTGTTGGCTTGTTGCACGTATTGCTCGGTTCTTCTCTCAATGTTTTGCCTTGCCTTCTCATGAATCTGTCTAACAAACTCAGCTTTCTTCCTGCCATCTAGGTTAGCATGCTCAACAGGTAATGGTAATAAATCCAAAGGAGCCAAAGGATTAAAACCATACACAATCTCGAAAGGAGAAAACTTAGATGCAGAATGAACAGATCGATTATATGCAAACTCAACATGAGGCAAACATTCTTCCCACTCTTTCAAGTTCTTTTTAATTATGGCACGCAACAAAGTGGATAAAGTTCTATTTACTACTTCCGTTTGGCCATCAGTTTGGGGGTGACATGTAGTAGAAAACAACAATTTAGTACCCAACTTTCCCCACAAAGTCTTCCAAAAGTAGCTCAAAAACTTTGCATCCCTATCAGAAACTATGGTTCTAGGCATGCCATGCAAACGCACAATTTCTTTGAAGAACAAATTAGCAATTCGTGGTGCATCATCAGTTTTATGACAAGCAATGAAATGAGCCATTTTAGAAAATCTATCAACCACCACGAAAACAGAATCATTCCCATGTTTAGTCCTAGGCAAGCCCAACACAAAATCCATAGAAATATCAACCCAAGGGTCACTAGGAATGGGTAATGGAGTATACAAACCATGGGGATTTAACTTAGACTTTGCCTTCTTACAAGTAACACATCTCTCACATATTCTTTCAACATCTCTTTTCATGTGAGGCCAAAAGAAGTGTGCTTGCAATACTCCTAAAGTCTTAGCTATACCAAAGTGTCCCATTAAACTCCCACCATGCGCTTCTTTCACAAGCAATTCGCGCAATGAACATTTAGGCACACAAAGTTTGTTTTCACGCATTAGAAATCCATCATGCCTAAAGTACTTATCAAATGCTAATTTTTCACATGCATTGAATATATCTCGAAAATCAGCATCATCACAATACAAATCCTTGATGTATTCAAACCCAAGCAATTTAGCATCTAAAGTAGCAATTAAAGTATACCTGCGTGATAAAGCATCCGCTACAACATTCTCTTTACCTTGCTTGTACTTGATCACATATGGAAATGTCTCTATGAACTCCACCCACTTGGCATGGCGCTTGTTTAGCTTTTGCTGCCCCTTCAAGTGCTTCAATGATTCATGATCCGTGTGAATCACGAACTCCTTTGGCCAAAGATAGTGCTGCCATGTATCCAACGCTCTCACCAACGCATAAAGCTCCTTGTCGTAGGTAGGGTAATTTAAGGTCGCCCCACCTAGCTTCTCACTAAAGTATGCTATTGGCCTTCCTTCCTGCATAAGAACAGCACCAATTCCATTTCCTGAAGCATCGCATTCGATTTCAAAAGTCTTTGCAAAGTTAGGTAAAGATAACAATGGGGCGTTACTTAGCTTGCTTTTTAGTAACTCGAACGCCTTCTCTTGCTCCTCTCCCCATTTGAATCCCACATTCTTTTTAATCACTTCAGTCAATGGCACCGCAATAGTACTAAAATCCTTCACGAACCGCCGATAGAAACTAGCAAGTCCATGGAAACTCCGCACTTGCCCAACACTTGTAGGACTTTGCCATTCTTGAATCGCCTTCACCTTTTCTTTATCAACCTGAATTCCTTGTGCACTCACAACAAAACCAAGAAATACAAGCTTATCCGTGCAAAAGGTGCACTTTTTCAGGTTAGCATATAACTTCTCCTTTCGCAAGACATCCAAAACAGATTTTAATTGAATTACGTGATCATCTAGACTCTTGCTATAGATAAGAATATCATCAAAATAGACTACAACAAATCTGCCAATAAAAGGTCTCAAAACATGGTTCATTAATCTCATGAAAGTGCTAGGTGCATTAGTCAAACCAAAAGGCATAACTAACCATTCATATAATCCATATTTTGTTTTAAAGGCTGTTTTCCATTCATCTCCTTCTTTCATCCTAATTTGATGATATCCACTTTTCAAATCAATTTTAGAGAATATACTAGACCCATGCAACTCATCAAGCATATCATCTAAACGTGGAATGGGGTGACGATATTTTACCGTGATATTATTTATGGCTCGGCAGTCCACGCACATCCTCCACGTTCCATCCTTCTTTGGCACTAGCAAAACTGGCACCGCACATGGGCTCATACTCTCTCTCACATATCCTTTCTCTAACAGCTCCGTAACTTGCCTTTGAAGTTCCTTTGTTTCCTCCGGATTACTCCTATAGGCTGGCCGGTTTGGAATGGAGGATCCAGGTACGAAATCAATTTGATGCTCTATTCCTCGGATGGGTGGTAAACCGCTTGGTGTATCCTCCGGGAAGACGTCACCAAAATCTTGCAACAAAGAGACAATAACACTAGGCAAAGAAGAATTTAGCTCGTTAGTATTCAAAAGCGCTTCTTTGTATACAAGTACAAGAAGCTGATTACAAAGCATCGCTCTTTTTACTTCACTAGCTCTCGCATAAAAATTCTTTTGCCTCCTCTCAAATTTGCTCTCAATAGTCACTGGTTTTTCCACTTTACTCTCTTTCTTTTCCTCACCACTATCTCTCTTTTTCTTTTCAACTCTCCGCTGCTCCTCCTCACTTTGCAACTTCAACTGATCGGCATAGGCTTGCTGCGGCGGTAAAGGTGCAAGAATGATTGTTCTCTTGTTCATCTCAAATGAATATTTATTGGTGAAGCCATCATGTTTAACTCTCCTATCATATTGCCATGGTCTCCCCAATAACATATGGCCGGCTTGCATGGGAACCACGTCACAAAGCACTTGATCCTCGTATCTACCAATGCTAAAGGACACCAAAACCTGCTTGTTCACCCTCACTTCACCGCTATCATTCAGCCACTGCAGTTTGTAAGGCCTTGGGTGCTTAGTCGTGTGCAATGCTAGCTTCTCCACCATCGTCGTGCTAGCCACATTAGTGCAACTACCTCCGTCTATCACCAAACTACACACCTTGCCTAGCACTAGGCACCTAGTGTGGAAAATATTCTCGCGCTGCACCTCATCCTCCTTTGCGTGCGTACTAAGCGCTCTCCTTGCAACTAATAACTCACCCTGGATGGTGCTCTCCTCTTCTTCGACATCCTCCAAAGGTGGCATAGCTTCAGCGCCTTCTTCATCCGTCTCATATTCCCCATTATCCAGGAGCATCATTACCCTCTTATTCGGGCATTGAGTGGAAACATGGCCCCTTCCTTGACACTTCCAACAAATAATGTCCCTGTTTCGGGTAGTAGGAGTATTAGTGGTGTTAGGGGCTGTCTTAGCTTGCCCTCCACTAGGAACTTCTGATTTTGAATCAACTTTCGGCTTCAGAGTGGTTACTTTGTCATCCTTCTTCCACGGACTTTGTTTCCATGGAGTAGAGTATGGACTTTGGCTTGGCTTGAAACTACCCCTCCTCTTGAGCTGCCTCTCTATTTTAATTGCCGTGTGCACCATATCTTCAATCTCAACATATGGCTGCAATTCAACCGCATTGGCAATTTCCCGGTTTAGCCCACTCAAGAACCTCGCCATGGTAGCTTCTCTATTTTCATCAACCTTGGCCCGAATCATGGCCACTTCCATCTCCTTATAGTATTCGTCAACACTACGATTTCCCTGCGTGAGCCCCTGCAATTTTTGGTACAATTCCCGATAATAGTGATCGGGCACAAACCGCTTCTTCATCAACCGCTTCATCTCATCCCAAGTCTCCACGGGCCCCTCATCACTACGCCTTCTCTCTATCATCAAGCGATCCCACCAAACAAGTGCATAATCTGAAAATTCAATAGCCGCCAATTTCACCTTCTTGGACTCGGAGTAATTATGGCAAGCAAACACTAATTCAACTTTCTTGACCCACTCAAGATAGGCCTCGGGGTCATTTTTTCCTTGGAAGGATGGAATCCTCATTTTGATCCCATTCATGTTGTCATCCTCCCTGTTAAATCCCCTACCAAACCGCCTACCATTCCGTCGATTAGCGACTGCCGAATCGACATCGCTATCCCCATCGTCAAAGCTATCTCGGTAATAATTATCAACATTAGCCCTCCGTTCCCTAGGCTGCGGTCTCCCATTTCTTTGAGCATTATGTGATATGCCGGATTGCTCAATTTGGGTGCTTTCAACTCTATCTACTTTCACCCGCATTCTCTTCAACTCCTCACTCATCTCTTCCACCTGCTCTTTAAAGACACCCAACTCCTCTCTCATCATCTTTTGTAAGGTGCTCGTCATGGCTTCTTGGAATAACCTAGGATCGAAACTCGACATATTGCTGCAAAACAGAGGTTAGCACAATATAAAGAAATAAATTTTCCTCACTGCACTCCCTTACGTGTTTCGCTCAAAAAATAATTTCACTCTGATTTTACCGCTCGTGTTTAGTTCTCAATGTATTGATATTCATCTCAATTTTCACCTTTTGGAACTTCAAACGAATCGAAAAGCAAGAACCCTTTTCTTGGCTGCCCGAACAGACCAATCACAACCCAAACAGATTAATTGTATGCTAGGACAAGTACGTTTTCACCAAGAACTCAAGAAACAGGAATCCCAATGAAATATGGACAAAATATGAAGCCAAATTTCGACAAAATTGAGCTAAAAGTTCGTCTCGTAAAAAAGTGATTTTTGGAACCCTTGGAACCTATAGAATCAGAATGCTAAAAGAAATAAAGTCAAAATTCGGAATTTTTTGTACTTTTTTTTTTTTTTTAATCACAAGTCTACTAGGGTTTTTATGTTGTTCACAGCCGCCACAAATTTCAAAACCTAGAAATAAAAGTCAAGTCTAAGGTTTTATGGTGTTTGAAATACTAGCCGCCACAACTAGGTTTTTTGACCAAGAATTACAAGTTTAGGGTTTTATGTTGCTTGCAATAACAGCCGCCACAACTATCAATAGCCGCCTCAATAACCAAGTTAACTAGGAATCAAGAGAATCGCAACTAGAGATTTGCAAACAACAAATCGAGCTCTACTTTAATCTGGACAGATTATGAATGGACAGATTTGCGAATATGGTTCAGCAACGAAATTGAAGATTTTCGACTTTGAACAACACAGATGAAACAGAATAAGCAGATCCGTGATAAGCAGATTCAAAAGTTTAGCAAGAGCAGATTCGTAACAACAAGGACAGATTTGTAAATCTCTAAAACAGATTCGTAACAACAAGAACAGAATTGTAAGAGCAAGAACAGATTTGTAACCACAAGAACAGATTTGTAAGAGCAAGAACAGATTATCAAAGGTAGCAACAGATTTTTTTTTTTTTTTTTAAGAACAAGAACAGATCCGAAAATAGCAAGAACAGATCTGCAATAATAGGAACAGATTCGTAATAGCAAGAATACGAAAAAATAAAACCTGGATAGAAAGAATCGCTCTGATACCAATGATGTGAATCGCGACCGTATTTCTATCCGATATGACGAATCCGCGACCCTTAACGTTGAACACGTAAGAACCTTGGAATCACGCGAAGATGATGGAGGTGGAACCTCGACCCAATCCCTAAAACGAGAATGAACCTTGGTATAATCGAAGACAAACAATCAATTGATGGGTTAATTGATTGATAAGTCGAAGAACAACAAGAATTAAATTCCGGCTGCTCGAAGTGTTCTTAGAACACAAGAGGTGAAAAAACACTCTCAATTTCGTATTAGATAATAAGCTGCCTCCAAACATAAGAGTAGCCTCCTTTAAATAGGAGGAGAAGAGAAAACCCTAATGAAACCCTAAACAAACCCTAATTTCGAAAATAACAAAAACAAGCCCAATTCTAGTGCAACAAAAATAATGGAGAGCTCTAAACAAGCCCAAAAACACCCTTAACAAGCCCATCACTCTAAATACTAATTATACATAATCCTTGGGCTGCAAACTAATAAAAACAATAATAAAAACGCCCTAATTATTCTACGTCTTCTTGGCTAAGCATTATTTTCCATTCGTGCTCTTCATCTCCTTGAATGCTTCTCCAAGCGTCAGCTTTATTCATCAACTCGTGGACCATGCTCACGAGTGCTTCCTTCATCTTCCTTGCTCTAGCTCGGGTGATTGGACCACTTGGAACCCGGATGGGATCTGCACAGTCTTCACTCCATGATCTAGCTCTCGTGCTATCCTCAGGCTCATCATTATGATTATGCTGCTATTATTATTATGTCGTATCATGTCTCGTATTGATTTGTATGTGTTGCCTCGGCTATGATATATATATGACGTAAAGACTTATGCGGACACATCTAAACAGAACATGATACACGTAGAGAACTATCGAGCCCTTCATAATGTATTGATATATAAAGTGGAAAGAGATAATAATTATTGAACTTAGAAATGACGTAAGGGTATATGAATGCGTGGGGATTACGGAATAGCGAGTCAGATCATAATGCATATAATATACTCGCGATTGAAGGAGAAATCTTAGCTAACGAGATAGCCTAATGAGAGTACTACGATATATAACGGTTAGGCTAAAGATCTTGGAATGAAGCTTGTTAGCTGGCCAAGTGTAAGATTCATAATGAACTATAAGTAAAGAGATAACAATGAATACTTGGCCTATAGATACGCCTTATGGTGTAGGCGACAAATAACATAGAAGAGTGTGGAGTTACACTTAAGAGTGGATAGTCCGTAGTATATCGAGCCTTAGGATGCTAGAGTTGTTATGAGGCGACTTTGGACTAGAAATCTCCTTGAGTTGTGGAATTCCTTGGGTTTTATCTTATGGATGATTAGAGGAGAGATCGGGTTGTTGGATATATGTATTCTGGGTAGCTAGGATAGAAGTCCTAGTGGGGTTGCATGCACTTGGGCTTGCATGGCATTGCATTGCACGTTTTCAAAGTATACATTAAAAGCAAAGTATTTTCTATATAAAATTTATATAGTTCCCACTGAGCCCAGATTTGGCTCATCCCGTTTTCCTAACAGTTTTGCAGGCATAGCATCTCGGGTGGAATATGATGTACGTGTATAGAGGCCTCTGATGTCCACAGTCTGTGTCTAGTCCTTCTTCGAGAAAGGACTATGTTGTATAATCAATTTGATTTCCTTTTTATTGTAAACGGACTATGATTTGATAAATGATTTGTATCGTATATTTGTATAAATGGTTTTATATATGTGGAGTTGATTTATGTATGGCTTGATGTGATTCTATTTGTATGAAAAAGGATTTTAAATGTTACTAGTTGGTTTATTACCCGAACTAACTCCACATGCCTTGGTTTTGCAAAAATGAGTTTTTAAACAGGATCATGTTTTATTTAAGAAAAGTTTTTAAAAGTTGTGATTTTTATATTTCAAACCTGCCGTCGCGCACGGCACCCGTGATTAACCGGGTCCCGGAGGTGAAAATCTCAGAACGGGATTCAGGGCGTCACAAGGAATTAATTAGAATTAGTGAGAGAGATACGTACGTTCCATCCATTAAGTCCCTAGGGTTCGACCTCGCACTTGCCTAAGCTATACTAGTATTCGATTCGTGCACTTGTGAGTATTTAAAACATTCACAACAAGTTTTTGGCGCCGTTGCCGGGGACTTAAAAATTCGTTTTCCACCATCTCACTAATTTAGATTATTTCCTTCTACTAGTTCCCTTAAAAAAAAAAACCTTAGGAGTAGAGTAGTGTATAAGCATTGTTTGGAAGCGCAGTGTTAAGAGATTGAATATGATAGAGAACTTAGAACTCAATCCTTTGTTTGAGGAAGGAACAATGGCTGATGAACAAGAAGAGGCGAAAACTTTGAAGGAGCTTTTCTTTCCTATCATTACCAACCCACCGTCATGCATTGTTTTACCTGCCACTACTGCAAACCATTTTGAGCTTAAACCACAAGTAATGCAACTTCTTCCTAATTTTCATGGAATTGATCAAGAAGATCCTTACTTCCATATTAAGGATTTTCTAGAAATTTGTGCCACTTTCAAGTTTCAAAATTTTTCTGATGAGTCAGTTCGCCTACGTTTATTTCCTTTCTCCGTGAAAGGGAAAGCAAAGGCGTGGCTTAATTCGCTACCTTCTAGGTCCATCACCGGTTGGGAGATTTTGGTTTTCAAATTTCTTACTAATTTTTTTCCCATGTCAAATACAAATGAACTTAGAAGGCAGATATCTGATTTTTGTTAAAAGGATAATGAAAAATTTTACGAGTCATGGGAAAGATTTAAGGACCTACTTTTGAGATGTCCCCACCATGGTTTTGAAACATGGAGACTAGTCCAGTTCTTTTACAATGGGTTGACTCAAACCAATCGAAATATGATTGAGTCGATGAACAGTGGTACTTTCCTTAGTCTCACAGAAGATGAAGCTTATAATTTCCTTGAGAACCTCTCCGAGAGCTCTCAGCAATGGGATTTCTCTTCTCATAGAAATTCATTAGCTCAAGTTAAGAAAGAAGTCAAGAAAGAAGGCATCTATGAGTTATCTGAAAGTGTAGAGACTAGAAGGCAGTTAGATAGTCTCTCAAAGAAACTTGAAGTGTTAACTCTGCGGTTAGATAGCAATTCTGTCAATCAAATTCAAGCGGAAAGATGTTCTGTGTGTGCTAGCCCTATGCATACGTCGCAAACTTGCCCATCTATGGTAGGATTCTCTGAATTCACGCCACAACAAGTAAATGCGATGAACGAGTACAATAAGCAATTAAATATCCCATTCACAGAGACATATAATCCGGGTTGGAGAAATCACCCAAATTTTTCGTGGACACAAGCTCAACCCATCCCCAATATGAGTCCCCTATCAGCTAATGTTTCACGACAATAGCCACCTCCTAGTTTTCGTCCTCCTATCAATTCTTATCAACCATTCCAACCTGCTCCGCCTGCTCCATCACCCCATGTCACTCCACAACAATTTTCATCTTTGGAGGACATTCTCAAGTAATTCATCCAAGTGACCGCCCAAAATAATCAGACTTCAAGCCAACTTTTGCAAGAAGTTAGGAATAACGGCCTCATGAACACTCAAGCCATCATTAGGTTAGAGAGTCAAATGGGTCAATTAGCTAGTCAATTGGGTGAGAGAGATAAGGGTAAGTTTCCGAGTCAGCTAATTCCGAATCCTAAAGGTGTTTCCTTAAGTGGGACCGCTCCTAATCCACCAAATGCACCAATACATGGGCAAGTTCAAGCCATCACTACACTTAGGTCGGGAAAGGTAATTGACAATAAAGTGAGAATGCCAGATAGCGAGGAGGAAGAGAAAGTAGAAGAAGAGAAAATTCCAACTAAGGTTGAGTCTTCACCTCAAGTTGTGAACCAAACTCCTTCTGCTAAGCAAGTAATTGAAGATACCTCGATTAGGAATTTTGTTCCTAAGGCCCCATTTCCTCATAGGCTGAAAGACAATAAGAGGGGTACTCAATTCGACGAAATCTTAGACGTGTTTAAGCAAGTTTAGATAAACATTCCATTGCTTGATGCCATCAAACAAGTACCTTCTTATGCCAAGTTCCTCAAAGACTTGGTCACTCAAAAGAGGAGAACAAATGTTCCGAAAAAGGCATTCTTAGTTGAACAAGCAAGCTCCATTATTCAATGCAGGATCCCTATCAAGTATAAAGACCCTGGCTGTCCAACAATTTCATGCAAGATTGGGAATCATCATATTGAGCGAGCTTTGGTAGATCTGGGGGCTAGTGTGAACTTATTGCCATATTCAGTTTTTAAACAATTAGGTTTGGGAGAGTTGAAGCCTACACCAATGACAATCCAACTTGCTGATTGATCAGTTAAATTTCCTAGAGGTGTCATTGAAGATGTTTTAATATAGGTAGAGACATTTTACTTCCCAGTGGATTTTGTGGTCCTTGATACTCAACCTGTTCAGAACACAAACGGGCAAATCCCTCTGATCCTTGGTCGACCCTTCCTCGCTACAGCTAATGCATTAATCAACTGTAGGAATGGACTGGTGAAAATAAGTTTTGGGAATATGACAGCTGAGCTTAATGTATTTGATACAAGCAAAAACCTTCAAGAAGAGGAAGTTATAGGGGTGAACATGATAGGAAGCTGGATATTTGATGGAGAATGTGACGAGCTTGAAGAAGATTTCATAACTTTGTTGGGAGATGAAGTAAATGATCCAAAATTTTTAAAAGAAGCAAGAAGCATGTCGAGAATGAAAGAGGAAGAGTGGGACGCAGAGGTTCATAACTTTTTGTTTTCAGAACTAGATAGCGAGAGAGATGAATCCCTTGATAGTGTGAAGTTGTACGAGAGTGTCCCATTTGATCCTGGTATACTTGAGTTAAAATCTAGTGATTCATCCCCTTTGGAGAAACCTTATTCGCTTATTGACTTTCTGCTTCCATCTGTTGAGCCCATTGAGTTAATTCATCTTATATCCCCTGATCTAGAACCTGATATTAGCCGTCAAATCTTGGAGGTAAGTGGTTGGTTTAACAAGTATGTTCATGTTGTGATTATTATATCTGCTGACCTTCCCGTGATAAATATTCATTTTGCAATTAAATTGGTTATTATGCTTTTCTTTGTTCTCTTTCTAACAAAAGTGCAGGTTTACCTTTGTCATTAAGCTTCATAAACTTCAGGTGATATCCTTCCTTTTCATATTTACTTGTCTTTTTACATTGAGGACAATGTAAGATTTCAGTTGGGGGTGGGATTTATTTGCCTTATCATTCCATACACTTCACTTATTGCACTTTGTTAAAAAATGAGCTAAAATTTTTGAATTTTTTTTAAAATAAACAAAGAAAAGCTTTGCAATGGTTCTTTAATATTAATTAAGATTTTCTTTCTAGCCAGTGTAATAACGATGACACATTCGTCTTAATACTTTACATGTGCATGCTTAGTTCTCCTACTATCATTATTAAGAGAAATTTCATTATTTTCAATCATCATTATATTTGAGCACATATGGCAACTTATACATGACTAGATGGATGAGTGAGCATAACTTAAATTTTCCTGAAGAACATAAATGTAGAGACTAAATAACCCGTGAGAATTTGAGCCAATCTTCTTTTTTTGAGGGATATATATCAACTCTTAATTTTTGAAAAGCGTATCTCGTTGAGTAGTCTCATTATTATTTGTTTTGATTCAACACTAGAAAGGTACGTGACGCGAACCCGGATCGTCTTTCCTAGCCAGGCTAATGGATCCTCAACCCTTGAACTACAAACGTAGCAAGAACCTTGGAATACGTCGAAAGGATGGAAGATGGAACCTCAACCCAACGCTTAAAGAAGCGCGAACCTCGGTATAATGAATGACGCCACAATCTAGTGTGATTGCTAGATTGATAAGTCAAGAACAATTGAATTTACTCAATTCAACATGTTCAACATGCTCTTAAAGAACACAAAGAGAAAGCTCTCAATTTAATTAATCATCATAACTTATTTTAAAACAATAATGTGCCTCCTTTAAATAGGAGTAAACAAAGCCTTAATCCTAATTCAAAAAGGAAACTAATTCCTACATAGAAAAGGAAAATAATAACTCCTAGAATATTCCTAATGCAATAAGGAAATTAATAAACACCCTAAAATAAGCCCAAAATAATTCTAAAATAATAATAACTCTAGAAAATAATTATCTATAATCCTTGGGCTTTAAGAAATATAAAATAAATAATTAAATTCTTCAGCCAGCCGGTCATGAGAACATGCAAGAACATAGAGCTAATATCTTGGCTAGGCTGGATCACATCATTCCCCTCTTCTTCAAGAAGATTCGTCCTCGAATCTGGCCTACCCATTCCTCGATTCAACCAGTCTTGAACAACTTCGGCATTCGGACACGGCTTTGGAACTTGAAATCTCCCATGCCAATTGAATAAGTATTTTGAATACTTCCCATTCTTCCGTTGAAACTTAACATGAGATAATTCTGTTCTTCCTTCCCATGAAAACAAATATTTCGAATATCTTCGACGCTTGATTCTCCTTACAAAGCAAAACTTCTCGAATTTCAAACAATATTGCAATGCGATCCTCCGCAACTTGTTGAAGAAATCTAATAACATAAAGTTTGGATGGACATCAAAGCGATCCACTCCAATGAAGTCTACATGCTCCACTTCATCAACTTTCAACATACTTTCCTTGTGTAACTTCATTTGATCTTCAAGAGCTTGCTTAGGTGGCAATGGAACTAGAGTAATAGTAGTTGAAGTCTCTTGCTTGTCAACTCGTCCCTCAATGGGAATCGATTGGCTTTGCTCAATGTAATTATCTTCAACTTGCACTATAACTTCTTCATCTTCTTCTTGCAAACTTGGAACTACACCTTCAACCCACAACTCGCCTTCTTCAGCCGTCACTTCAATTTCCTCGATCTCATCAATTTTCGGTTTATTCTCCGATAGTGGTGTAGATATGGTTAGCTTTTCCTCCTCTTTACAATGATTTGATTCGCAAGAGGATGAATTCGGATTTGGCTCTTCGCTGCGCCTCATATGGAATTCAATATAAGCCTCCATCATCTTCCCCAATTTGTGCCATTCTTTAGGATCATTCAAAGGAGTCTTCTTCTTGCTGCTACCCATATTGTTGTCTTCAACCCGACTTTTTCTAACCTCGCCACCATGTCTTCTATTAGTAACACCTGGATCCCATTCATCTTCAAATTTAACTTTACAAGGTTTACTTTTCAAGTTCTCTTCAGGAGCTTTATTCAACCGCTTACGCCGTTCAATCTCTAATTGCGTTAATCGCGCACTATCGCGTTTAATCTCCTCTTGAAGCCACCTTTCTCCATGTTCAAAATTTAGACAAGACATACTTGCTGCAAAGCAAAGATTAGTGCAATAAAGATAATCCTCACTACACTCCCTTTCGTGTTTCGCTCAAAGATGTCACTCTGATTTTACCGCTCGTGTTTGTAGCTCAAGAAAGATATACTCACAATTTTCTCTTTGGAACTTTTAAACAAGTTGAATAATATGAATATCACAAGTCCTCAACAACCAATTGCACACCCACAATTAAATTGGACGCATTCAACAATGTAATACCAAGGACGCAAGAAACCAAAATTCTAGCAATATTAATGAGCCAAACGAATTTCTAGAATTGCTAGAATAAATGCAAGTAGATTTCCAAAGGATAAGCACCAATCAAATCCCTAATTAACGCAAATCAAATATCCTATGACTTTCTAGATTTTTCCCAACCAAACGGAATTTATATTGACCAAAATCACAAGATTAAAACCCAACAAGAAGTATATCAATGAATAATCTAGGTTTTTTTTGAAATATTTAAACCTCCACAATTGAAACTTCAATGCAACAATATTCGTAAACCAACCCTAACAATAATCAAAATTCAATTCTAGGGTTCTTCCAACAAAGAAAATTTCAATAAATAAATTTTTTTACTATTCACGCAGCACTATTCACAACACTTTTTTTTTAATGCAGGTGCTATCGTAAAACAGCAATAACTTTTGATCTAACCGTTGGATCGGGCTGATTTTCGGATATGTTGTTCGGAACGCAATTTTACAATGATTGGGCGGAAAATCAGGACGATCCGAGGTTGTTTCGATAGCAAAAACCACTAATTTCGACAGTTCAACGGGATTTTGGAAAAAAAAAAATCTGATTTGCAACTTTTTTTTTTTTTTTTTTTTTTTTTTTTTTTTTTTTCAGAATCTATAAACCCTAACACAATTTTTTTGGAATAAGATTAACAAGAATGAAAGCCTAGGGTTTCAAGAATCTACTACGAAATTGAAAGAACAAGAAACTAAGATAGAGACCTGGATAGAAAAGTCTGCTCTGATACCAATGACGCGAACCCGGATCGTCTTTCCTAGCCAGGCTAATGGATCCTCAACCCTTGAACTACAAACGTAGCAAGAACCTTGGAATACGTCGAAAGGATGGAAGATGGAACCTCAACCCAACGCTTAAAGAAGCGCGAACCTCGGTATAATGAATGACGCCACAATCTAGTGTGATTGCTAGATTGATAAGTCAAGAACAATTGAATTTACTCAATTCAACATGTTCAACATGCTCTTAAAGAACACAAAGAGAAAGCTCTCAATTTAATTAATCATCATAACTTATTTTAAAACAATAATGTGCCTCCTTTAAATAGGAGTAAACAAAGCCTTAATCCTAATTCAAAAAGGAAACTAATTCCTACATAGAAAAGGAAAATAATAACTCCTAGAATATTCCTAATGCAATAAGGAAATTAATAAACACCCTAAAATAAGCCCAAAATAATTCTAAAATAATAATAACTCTAGAAAATAATTATCTATAATCCTTGGGCTTTAAGAAATATAAAATAAATAATTAAATTCTTCAGCCAGCCGGTCATGAGAACATGCAAGAACATAGAGCTAATATCTTGGCTAGGCTGGATCACATCAGTACGTTCATGAAATGCAATTCTTTTAAGGATTCTTGATATTACTTGAACTGATGAACTTTAGGAAGTGATTTAGGCCGTCTTTGGCAACCTCAATATAGCCTAATCCTACCCTTACTTATGTACCACTAGTCACCCCTTTGAGCCTTATTTATAGCATTTCTTTGGTAGCTCAATATCCTTACCCTACTCCAATTAGGAGTGTAAACCATATTTATAGCCTACCTTTTTATCTAAGAATATGTTGAGATTATCTATTCTATATACGGGTAATAGTGGAAAGTGAGCTTGAAAAAAAATGAAAAAAAAATGAATGAAAAAAAAAATGAAAAAAAAGAAAAAAAAGGTGATGAAATCTCCTTAGAAATATCAAAGTGAAAATTTTGTATGAAAAAGGAGACGTGAAGAGGAAAAGATTGAAAAGAAAAAAAAAGCTCAAATGAAGTAAAATTTATCCCGAAGTGTTAATTTTATATCTCAATAGGTGTTTCTTAGATATTTGAATCCCTTTTTTACCCCTTTATTTGATTAACCCTTACCCTAAGCCTTGCGTTACAACCCTAAAAAGTCCTAAAGATCCTTTGGAATATGGTTTTGAGGTAAGAGTGGTGGAAGGGATCCATTTATGTATTTCGTTTTTCTAGTGGGATTTATCCGTTCATGAGACTCATTTTATTTCATTGATAACGTTTTTCATGTATACATGTGAGAGGCATTTGAATTTGAATACATTTACTCTTTATAGCCCGCATGTAATGAGAGCAATTACACCATATTCTTGAGTGTTTCATTTGTTGAGTGTATGCCATGTGAAGAGTTGAGTCAAAACATAGTTTGAATGGGATTTGCAAGTTTTGCTTATTTAGATATCAATGATGTTATGTTGTTATCAATTCACAAACACAATGAGATTGAAGAGAGAAATATTCTTATTAATCTTGCTAGTTTGAGAACTTTGATGTTGTGTGTGTCACATTACCTAACTTGTGGGTGTTTTGATGTCTTTGTTGAGTTATTTGCATTGGTGAAAGAAGGGGAATAATTTTTAGAAAGAACCGTTGCAATCGAATTTTGTTGGTATATTTACTGCAAACCATCACGAGACTTCACTCGTCCTCTTGGGGGAACCTTGGGGTTAATAAAAGAATTTATTTTAAGACTTTTGCTTTGCTCGAGGGCTAGCAAAGTATAAGTTGGGGGGAATTCCTATAATAGTGTGCTGGCTTTTTGTGTTTTTCTAAGCAAAAAGCATGCGAGGTTTATTTAACACAAGGTTTGGGTTTTTTTAATGTATTTACAGTTAAAAAATCCAGTCTGGAATTAATCTACGTGTCATACTAGCATTCTTGGTCCGATTTTGATTTAATTAACATATACGCAGTTCACAAGTATTATATACAATACTCCCAGCAATACAATTTTATATACACATGGGACAATCAATATTAAAGATGGATTTAAAGAATTAATAGAATACCGTATTTTCAGAGACAGCTTTCGTTTCGATTGACATTGTAAAGTATTACAAACTAGTCTAAGAATTTCGAATACATCATTTTTACAACGTGTTTCTATCTTTAGAACTAATTATATATGTAGAAATATCTTTATCAACTCAATATTCAACCTACTATATAAAATACAATTTTTTCCAAGCTAATATTGAATCAACCTTAATAACCATCAAATAAATATATTAATCTCAATATTAACTTATCAAATAACAATCTAATGAGCAAATCAACCTCAATAACAAAATTGAATATCAATATTTAACAATCTAATAAGCAAATCAACATTAATAAATAATAACCAACAAACAAATATATTCAAGAAAACACTTAAATCTTAATATTCAAAATAATAATAAAAAATTGTATAAGAAAGAAATTTGACCTAGAAGCAGAGCTGCAGAAGAAGAAGAAGGAAGAGAGTTGTGGAATAACAAGAAGAAAGCAGAGCTGCTGGTGCTTCATCAGAAGGAGAAAGAATAAGAAAAATGAATAAATGAAGAAAAAGTGGCTGCAATGGAAGAACTTAAGTGAACCTATTCTCCAATTACGAAAATCTATCCCATACTCTTAATGCATGCTGCACGACACCCCTCGCCACTATCAAGTTTGCTAATTACGCATGCCGCCCTGACTTTCCACAATATTCCAAAAACCCAAATACTCAGGAATTTTATATTTTAAAATTCTAGGTGGGGACATGGCCCCCCTGTTCCCTCTATTGCTCCGCCCTTAGGTACAAATGATTTTGAAGAAATATCAAAATTATACAAAACATCTAACTCAAATGCAAGTTGTTCTAGTAATATTTCTCCACCATTCTTCAATGATCAATTTATGGGATTTTATTTTCTTGTATTTAATAACTTGATATAATCAGATGGATTCTATTAATTACAATGACTAGACTTGAATCAATGTTCCTTAGTTTAAGCAAGGGAATAACTAAAATTGGCATTATTTGGAAGATATATATCCGTTATATAACTAATATTTCCAAAGAGGTTACTTTGTGAATACGAACATGAGACAGCACGATCAAATTTCTAACCCTACTTCAATTTTATTTTTCTAGTTTTGGTGGTACACTAAGCAGTGATGTGATTTTATTTGTTTTCTTAAAGCAAGGTGTTGTTGAGCCTAACGAAGTTTTCATCTAGAAAACAGCTCATTGTCAATATTCGTAAGGTGTCATTAAAGAAAAGACGTAGTAAATATTAAGCCACTAGTGTTCCGATGGATCAATGGAAGAGGGTGTTGGAAAATGTAATTGATAATTAAAGAGTGGTTTTTGATAATTTAAGTTTAGAAAAATCTAGAGTGGTTTAGGTGCATTGTGTCACTTAAAAATCTAGCAAATTATCTTGTATGTAATAAGGGTTCTAGAATACTCCTAGGAATTATCTTATACTTGAAATAGTCTAAAGTCCTTAGAAAAATCTAGTCCTCGGAAATATCTAGGAATCTAATGTGTTCTCTTGCACCCTATAAACATTTGTAAGCATTGGAGAAAGGAAGAAAGAAAGAAATAAAAAAGTTCTTTGTAAAATAGTCCTTCTCATAAGCATTTTTAAAAGGAGCTTTGTACAGCTCCATAGCCGTACATCTCCAAAAAGACACAATGCATCACCACATAAAGAGTGATTGAAAGTATGCTTCTGCTGTGTCCCGACTCAAAATGCTAAAAGTTCTAACATGGTATCAGAGCAGGTTTGTATCATACCCCTTGGTTCTTGATGTGCTTAAAAAAAATTTGAGAATTGTTTCTCTTGCCCAAGTATTTTTGAAAAAAAAAAGGAAGAAGAAAAATCAATTAAGTGAAAAAGGATTGGCATTCTAGTAAGCATATTCTTTAAAGGAAAAAGGAAAGAAAAGAAAATTCTTAACAAGAGTTAAAAAATATTGAGGAAAAGACTTCAACGAGTCAGTGTTTCTAGAATAGGAAAAAGCCAAAAGAAACATGAATTAAAGGCTAGTAAAAGCCTCTTGATAGAGAAAAATGAAAGAAGACTTTGGGCTAGCAAGTGCCTATTGAAAGAGCAAAGGAAAGAAGACCGTAGGCAAGCAAATACCTACCGATAGAGAAGAAAGAAAAATGACCGGAGGCTAGCAAAGCGCCTACCGATGAAGAGAAAAATGAGAGTAAGTCAAAGGCTAGAAAGTGCTAACCGATAGGAAAAAAAATGAAAAAAGGTCGGGAAGGTAGCGAGTGCTTCACCAATAAGAGAATTTGGGCAAATGCCCGAGGTGAAATGAAAAGGGGCAGCAATCCCAAAAGGTACAAAGCAAAACAAAAGGGCAGTAGGCTCGTGGAAGAAGAAAATGAGCTATACAAGAAAAGAATAGATAAAAAGGTTGGCAAAGCAAGAGTCCAAGAAAAGGAAGGTGGCATTCCACAAGCAAAGAACATTGCAGCTGTGATGCAAAGTTCAAAAGTAGAAGAATAAAGCTAAAGATGCAGGCTACTGCAAGAAGAAGAAACTTGCGGGCAAGCACTGTCAAAGAAGGAGCATGAAAATGACAAAATTTTCAGCATTACAATTACATCAAGAAAATGGAAATTGTTGAAAATGGAAATTCTGAATTAAGGGGGAGTGTTGGAAAATGTAATTCACAATTAAATAGTGGTTTTTGATAATTTGGATTTAGAAAAATCTAGAGTAGTTTAGGTGCATTGTCTCAATTAAAATCTAACAAATTATGTTGTAAGTAGTAAGGGTTATAGAATACTCCTAGGATTTATCTTGTACTTGAAATAGTTTAAAGTCCACAGAAAAATCTAGTCCATGGAAATATCTAAGAATCTAGAGAGTTCTCTTGTACCTTATCAATAGGTACAATTGTAAGCATTAAAGAAAGGAATAAATAAGAGAAATAAAAAAGTTCTTTGTAAATATAGTCTTTCTCATAAGCATTTTTAGAGGAGCTTTGTACAGGTCCATAGCTGTACATCTCCAAAAATATAGTACGCTTATGTTGTGCCCCGTCCCAAAATGCTAAAAATTCTAACAGGGGGCCACCTGGAACTAGAGGAATAGTTTTGGGATCATTACAATAGTTTAATGATCAATGAAAAAAAGTTTGCAACCTAGACCTGCGCCTGAACACCAAAATTCCCACAATTACATAGTAACTATAAGCTAAAATGACGCGAACCCGGATCGTCTTTTCTGACCAGGCTAATGGATCCTCAACCCTTGACGTCGAAGACGCAAGAACCTTGGAATACGTCGAAAGATGGAAGGCGGAAACCTCAACCCAACGCTTAAAGAAGCGCGAACCTCGGTATAGTCGAAGACGCCACAATCAATTGATGGGTTAATTGATTGCTAAGTCGAAGAACAACAAGAACCCTAATTCTGGCTGTTCGAGACGTTCTTAGAACGCAAGAGGTGAAAAACACTCGAAAATTAATTAATCAAAGCTTATTCATAAAACAATAATGTGCCTCCTTTAAATAGGAGTAAACAAAGCCTTAATCCTAATTCGAAAAGGAAAACTATTTCCTACTTAGAAAAGGAAAACAATAACATCTAGAATAATCCTAATGCAACAAGGAAACTAATAAATACTCTAAAATAATAAGACAACTTATTCAAAAAGGAAACTAGTAATCTAATTCCTAATTAAATAATAAAATAAGACAACTAAAATAAACTCCTAAATAATTAAGGAAATAATATAGGAGTCTTGAAATTCTATGGAATTTCTTTTGAATTTCCATGCTCTATCCTTGTAATTCATCATGTGTGGATCATAATTTGGAATGCCATGAATCATCATGGTTGAATAGAAACTGGAGCTAGACCGGATCATATCATACCCCTCTTCTTCAAGAAGATTCGTCCTCGAATCTTTGCTAAGCATTGTTTGATTCAACCCGCATTTTCCAATTTGCTGCTTGGCCTTCTTTAACAAACGAAATTCATCGAACTTGAGGCCATGCTTCAACTCGATCATCTTTAGTTCATTGGAGAAACTTCCCGGCTGATAATTCGGATGAAAATCATACATGTCCACACCAATGAAGTCAATATGCTCCACGTCATCAACTTTCAAAATACTTTCTTTTTGTAACTTCATTTGATCTTCATGAGCTTGCTTAGGTGGCAATGGAACTAGAGTAATAGTAGTTGAAGTCTCTTGCTTGTCGACTCGTCCCTCAACTAGAATCCATCTTCTTTCCTCGATGTAATTCTCTTCAACTTGCACTATAACTTCTTCATCTTCTACTTCTTGCAAACTTGGAACTACACCTTCAACCCACAACTCGCCTTCTTCAGCCGTCACTTCAATTTCCTCGATCTCATCAGCTTCCGACTTATTCTCTGATAGTGGCGTAGATATGGTTGGCTTTTCCTCCTCTTTACAATGATTTGATTCGTAAGAGGATGCATTCGGACTTGGCTCTTCACTGCCCCTCATATGGAATTCAAGATAAGCCTCCATCATCTTCCCCAATTTATGCCATTCTTCGGGATCATTCAAAGGAGTCTTCTTCTTGATGCTACCCATATTGTTGTTTTGAACCCGACTTTTTCCAACCTCGCCACCATGTCTTCCATTAGTAACACCAGAATCCCATTCATCTTCAAATTTAACTTTACGAGGCTGACTTTTAAATTTCTCTTTAGGAGCTTTATTCAACCGCATGCGCCGTTCAATCTCTAATTGCGTTAATCGCGCACTATCGCGTTTAATCTCCTCTTGAAGCCACCTTTCTCCATGTTCAAAATTTAGACAAGACATACTTGCTGGATAGAAAAGTTTCCTCTGATACCAATGACGCGAACCCGGATCGTCTTTTCTGACCAGGCTAATGGATCCTCAACCCTTGACGTCGAAGACGCAAGAACCTTGGAATACGTCGAAAGATGGAAGGCGGAAACCTCAACCCAACGCTTAAAGAAGCGCGAACCTCGGTATAGTCGAAGACGCCACAATCAATTGATGGGTTAATTGATTGCTAAGTCGAAGAACAACAAGAACCCTAATTCTGGCTGTTCGAGACGTTCTTAGAACGCAAGAGGTGAAAAACACTCGAAAATTAATTAATCAAAGCTTATTCATAAAACAATAATGTGCCTCCTTTAAATAGGAGTAAACAAAGCCTTAATCCTAATTCGAAAAGGAAAACTATTTCCTACTTAGAAAAGGAAAACAATAACATCTAGAATAATCCTAATGCAACAAGGAAACTAATAAATACTCTAAAATAATAAGACAACTTATTCAAAAAGGAAACTAGTAATCTAATTCCTAATTAAATAATAAAATAAGACAACTAAAATAAACTCCTAAATAATTAAGGAAATAAAATAGGAGTCTTGAAATTCTATGGAATTTCTTTTGAATTTCCATGCTCTATCCTTGTAATTCATCATGTGTGGATCATAATTTGGAATGCCATGAATCATCATGGTTGAATAGAAACTGGAGCTAGACCGGATCATATCATAAAATCTCCATAAATTCATCACTAGTTCAAAGAAGGATCAAAACAACAAAAATAATTAATAAATTCCATGGTCCAAACAAATCCACAAATACAAGACATTTAGGGCTAGCAATTTCATACCGCAAACCGACCGAACAGTCCAATTTCAGTTGGTAAACTGACCGGCCATGATCTGGTCTGTTACCACAATGTCGGCTACCAACCAAAGTCGGTTGCAGACACGGTTTGCAACTTTTATAGTGCCGGTAAATAATGGCTGACTGACCAAAATTTTAAATATATTATGTTGGTGTAAAAATCAAGAGGAGATGATTACCTACGGAGTGAATGATAATTATCTTAATACAATGGGTTTTATGATGAGTTGACAATATGGATGACATGTCAACTATATAATGACCGGCTCAAAACATTTAAGCAATAAGCAAGAGAGGGTTATAGATGAGGTTTGACCCTTTTTTGATGAGGCTTACTCCTCCCTTGTGAAAGAACTTTGATATTTGAAGTTATTTATTTACGAAGTAATGATGTAGAACATAGCGTTGGTTATAATGAAGTGAACAACTTCTGGCAAATCAAACTATTACAACAAAATATTTGGAGTGTTCTTTCTCCCAAAGGACCTATTTTCACATAGACTTGTAAGCTCTAGTACGTTGATTAAACCTACTTAATACAAGTGGAAAGTATCCTAATTGAGGAAATCTCTTTTACTATTACTAAAACATATGAATTTAATGCCCAATACTTCGGTGGTTGTAATAGAGTAAATGATTTGGCCTAGAGCTCCTTCCATAATTGTAGTGCTTGATGAAGCATGTCCATTCTTGATCTTACTTTTCCTCTTAATTGTGAGCATTAAATGCAGTTGGTAGGTATTTAATGTAATTGAGGTGGTCTATGCACCCACTCTTGTCTTGTCCACTGGTTGCCCATGCTTTCTCTAATTGTTCTGATGCAGTTGCGCCTAAAGTTGTACTCAGTTCATTAGCACAGGCCTGCAAGACCAGGTTTTGAAGGGTTTTCTCGTTTTATTATGTAAAACCCACTTAGGTGTTCAAAGGAGGTCTGTGCTCAAACGAGTTATGTTTACTAAACCTGGTTGAGGCCCCTTTGCCGTATGTCTTCTAAATTTATCCAAATGGACTGAATTGATATTTCACCCCATCAATTTCCTGCTATTCTTTACACAAGTTCACAGGGACGAATTGTGAAGGATAAGTGTAATTTTTATAAAAGGCCTCCTCGCCTTAGGAAAAAAATTCACTTTTCATCCCTTAGTTTTTTGTCCTTTAGAGCTCGAAAACTCCTAGGTCTTTTTCTTTTCTTCCCCTGGCTTACAGAGGTCTTTTAAAAAATGCTTTTGAAAGAGTTTATAGTGTTCCTCTGCCAGTTTTTCTTCAAAAAATGTTTACTTTGCACTTTCCACCTTATTTCTTCTATAACCAAGTTGATGGCCTACTTCATGAGTCAAGGTCAGAATTTAGAGATTCAATCTCTTGATGAGGCCAGTGCTTCACTAGGTACCGTGACGCGAACCCGGATCGTCTTTTCTAGCCAGGCTAATGGATCCTCAACCCTTGATACAAACGTAGCAAGAACCTTGGAATACGTCGAAAGATGGAAGGCGGAAACCTCAACCCAACGCTTAAAGAAGCGCGAACCTCGGTATAATGAATGACGCCACTGATATGATCCGGTCTAGCTCCAATTTCTATTCAACCATGGTGGCTCGTGGCATTCTAAATGATGATCCATACCTGATGAATTACAAGGATAGAGCATGGAAATTCAAAAGGAATTCCATAGAATTTCAAGACTCCTATATTATTTCCTTTAATTATTTAGGAGTTTATTTTAGTTGTCTTATTTTATTATTCAATTAGGAATTAGATTAGTAGTTTCCTTTTTGAATAAGTTTCCTTATTATTTATTATTAATTTTCTTATTATATTAGGATTATTCTAGAAGTTATTTTCCTTTTCTAAGTAGGAATTAGTTTCCTTTTTGAATTAGGATTAAGGCTTTGTTTACTCCTATTTAAAGGAGGCACATTATTGTTTTATGAAGAAGCTTTGATGATTAATAATATTGAGAGTTTTCTCTTTGTGTTCTCTAAGAACATGTTGAACATGTTGAATTGATTAATTCAATTGTTCTTGACTTATCAATCAATTCTCCACCAATTGATTGTGGCGTCTTCGACTATACCGAGGTTCGCGCTTCTTTAAGCGTTGGGTTGAGGTTTCCGCCTTCCATCTTTCGACGTATTCCAAGGTTCTTGCGTCTTCGACGTCAAGGGTTGAGGATCCATTAGCCTGGTCAGAAAAGACGATCCGGGTTCGCGTCATTGGTATCAGAGGAAACTTTTCCATCCAGGTTTTCTATCTTAGTTTCTTGTTCTTTCAATTTCTTAGTAGATTCTTGAAACCCTAGGTCTTCATTCTTGTTAATTTTATTCCAAAAAAATTGTGTTAGGGTTTATAGATTCTGAAAAAAAAAAAAAAAAAAAAAAAATCGGATGAACAGTAATCGTGAATAGTGCGCGTGAACAGTAACGATGAACAGTGCTGTGAACAGTGCCGCGTGAATAGGAGCGCATGAACAGTGTCGATGAACAGTGATTTCTGAAAAAAAAACAGATTTCTATTTCATAATCCCGCTGGGCTGTCGAAATTTGTGGTTTTCGCTATCAAAACGACCTCGGATTGTTCTGATTTTTCGCCCGATTATAGTAAAATTGCGTCCCGAACAACATATCCGAAAATCAGCCCGATCCAACGGTTGGATCAAAAGTTATTGCTGTTTTACGACCGCACCTGCATTGAATAAAAAAAAAAAAAAGGTGACTGCTGTGAATAGTGCTGTGCGTGAACAGTGCTGCTGCAAAAAAAAAAAAAAAAAAGAATTCTGAATTGCTTGTAAACCCTAGAAAAAAAAAAATTGATTATTGTGTATAGGGTTTAGTTGTTTTGAATTGGATTACATCAAAGTTTGAATGTTGAAGCGAAAACCCTAGGTTGTTTATTCTTCGTCGAATAGCGATTCAATTACTGCGAATTTGGGCGCTATTATTGAAATTAAGGATTTAAGTTGAACCCTAGAAAATTTCGATTCATAATCAATCGTTTGGGTTTGTTGATCCTTGTTGCATCTTCATTCTATTTGGGATTCTTATTTTGTGTTCCATATAAATCTATTTTGCTTGGGAAATCTAGAAAGCCATAGGATATTTGATTTGCGTTAATTAAGGATTTGATTGTTGCCTATCTTTTGGAAATCTGCTTGCATTATTCTAGCAATTTTAGAAATTCGTTTGGCTCATTAATATTGCTAGAATTTGGTTTCTTTAGTCTTACATTGTTGAACGCATCTAAATCTAATTGTTGGGTGTGTGATTGATTGTTGAGGACTTGTGATATTCATATTCTTCAACTTGTTTTGAAGTTCCAAAGAGAAAAATTGTGAGGTTTATTATTACTTGAGTGACAAACACGAGAGAAAAAAAAATGTGTGATACTTGAGTGATACACGTAAGGGAGTGCGTGAGGAAATTTTTATTTCTTTATTTGTACTAATCCTTATTTTGGCAGCGCAAGAATGTCTTATTTTAATTTTGAGCAAAGTTGGCGTGATGAGGAGTTTAAAAGGGATAGTGCGCGAGTAAAAAATCTAGAAATTAGACGGCGCATGCGGTTAAGTGAAACTCCTAATGGGGAAAGGAGAAAACAAAATTTGGGTAGCAGCACGAAAAAGACTTCCTTGTTTGATGATGAGGATTGTTCTAAGTTTAACAAATTGTTTACCAAAACTTATGAGCAATTTAAGAGGAGGGAAAGTTTTGTGCCAAACCAAATTGAAGAGCATGCCGTAGAAGGTGAATTGCTAGCTGAATGTGGTGACCCAAGCGTGCGAGCGAATATATTTCGAACTAGATGCCTCGTGCAAGAGAAGGTGTGTAGTTTGATAATTGATGGGGGAGTTTACTCAAACTTTGCTAGCACAACAATGATTGAGAAGTTGAATCTGCCTACGTTCAAGCACCCGTGTCCTTATAAGTTGCAATGGCTGAATGATAATGGAGTGATAAGGGTGAATGAGCAAGTGCTTATTTCTCTTGGCATTGGGAAGTACAAGGATGAAGTCTTATGCGATGTGGTTCCAATGCAAGCCGGCCACATGATTTTGGGTCGACAATGGCAACTTGATAGGCAAGTCAATTACAATGGCGTTTCCAATAAGTACTCTTTCAAGATGAATGAGAGAACCATTTCTCTTATTCCATTGCCACCAAAGCAAGCTTATGAAGATCAAATGAAGTTACAAAAGGAGAGTGATCAAAAAAGAGAGAGTGAGCGAAAACAAGAGAAGAGTGGTGAAGGAGTGGAAAGGAAAGAGTGCGAAGATGAAAAGAAAGAAGGAGAGCGAAAAATAAAAGAGAGTAATGAAAAGAGAGAGGCTGAGGTAATAGAGAGAGAAAAAGAAAATTCAGTGATCTTTAGTGAGAATGAGTTTGAAAAAGACTTGAGTGAAGTGAGGGAGATTGAGGCAAAAAAGAGTGAATCGGAGGAAGTATTTTCATATACTAACAATCTTAATCATGTTTTGCCTATATCTATTGTGTCTTATTTGCAGGGAGTTGGAGATCAACACCAAGAAAAAGTTGAGTTGGTATGTGGCCAACAAGCTTTCAAGCAAATAGTTGGTGAGTTTTCTAAGTTGGAATTGGTAAGTTGTTCTCCGAAGAAATTATTTGGATTTAAAACAACGTATGGCTTGTTTGAATGGGTAACTAATTCTTTTATTTTGAATAATGCTTTTATGAGTTTAAAGAATCAAATTTTTGAGCCATTCTTGGGAAAAATTGTTTTGAAAGGCTTTGATCGTTGGAATGTCACACTGTCACATAGCAATAGTAGTTTGAATTGTTACTTATCGATTAGTTGGAATGATCAATTGCTTATGATGAGTTTTGATGTGCTAACCGCTAACCTCAAGAAGTGCGCTCTTGGCACGAATGAGACTATGTTTCTTTGCTTTGATGAGAGTGTTGTCGGTAAGCCGGATTTAGCGGAGGAGTTGAGTAGCATGGCAGCCGTGGAGCTTGATGAGTTTGAAAAGAATTCAGAGATTAAATGCAGAGGGGAGCAAGGAATTTCCAAGGCAGCCATGGAAGCGAGGAGGATCTTTGCAAAAGGAAGAGAAGAGATTCTAGCCAAAGAACCGGAGTTGGAAGTTGATGAAGTGGAGCATGTAGACTTCATTGGAGTGGACAAGTACGATTTCCATCCACAACATCAGCTAGGAAGTTTCTTCAATGAACTAAAGATGATCGAGTTGAAGCATCGCCTCAAGTTTGATGAATTCCATTTGTCGAAGAAGGCCAAGCAACAAACGGATAGATGTGGGTTGAATCAAGCAATGCATAGCAAAGATTCGAGGACGAATCTTCTTGAAGAAGAGGGGTATGATATGATCCGGTCTAGCTCCAATTTCTATTCAACCATGGTGGCTCGTGGCATTCTAAATGATGATCCATACCTGATGAATTACAAGGATAGAGCATGGAAATTCAAAAGGAATTCCATAGAATTTCAAGACTCCTATATTATTTCCTTTAATTATTTAGGAGTTTATTTTAGTTGTCTTATTTTATTATTCAATTAGGAATTAGATTAGTAGTTTCCTTTTTGAATAAGTTTCCTTATTATTTATTATTAATTTTCTTATTATATTAGGATTATTCTAGAAGTTATTTTCCTTTTCTAAGTAGGAATTAGTTTCCTTTTTGAATTAGGATTAAGGCTTTGTTTACTCCTATTTAAAGGAGGCACATTATTGTTTTATGAAGAAGCTTTGATGATTAATAATATTGAGAGTTTTCTCTTTGTGTTCTCTAAGAACATGTTGAACATGTTGAATTGATTAATTCAATTGTTCTTGACTTATCAATCAATTCTCCACCAATTGATTGTGGCGTCTTCGACTATACCGAGGTTCGCGCTTCTTTAAGCGTTGGGTTGAGGTTTCCGCCTTCCATCTTTCGACGTATTCCAAGGTTCTTGCGTCTTCGACGTCAAGGGTTGAGGATCCATTAGCCTGGTCAGAAAAGACGATCCGGGTTCGCGTCAGCCACAATCTAGTGTGATTGCTAGATTGATAAGTCAAGAACAATTGAATTTACTCAATTCAACATGTTCAACATGCTCTTAAAGAACACAAAGAGAAAGCTCTCAATTTAATTAATCATCAAAACTTATTTTAATAAAACAATAATGTGCCTCCTTTAAATAGGAGAAACAAAACTAGAATCCTAATTCAAAAAGGAAACTAATTCCTACTTAGAAAAGGAAAATAACTTCTAGAATAATCCTAACACAATAAGGAAATTAATAATAAGACAATAAGGAAAATATTCAAAAAGGAAACTACTAATTCTAATTCCTAATTGAATAATGAGACTCAAGAAGCCCTATTAATTTAAAAACAATTTAAATTAATATCTTCTAGATTATTCCAATGGGACTCCTTGCCATTTTAACCTCTTGAACTTCCACGCCCAGTCCTTAGGAACTCCATTAAATGTATGATTATCATTTAAGCTCCTTGCTTCAAGCATGTGAAATTCTATAAAATTCCATTTGAATTTCCATGCTCTATCCTTGTGATTCATCATGTGCGGATCATCATTTAGAATGCCACAAACCACCATGGTTGAATAGAAATTGAAGCTAGACCGGATCATATCATACCCCTCTTCTTCAAGAAGATTCGTCCTCGAATCTTTGCTAAGCTTTGTTTGATTCAACCCACATCTTCCAATTTGCAGCCTGGCCTTCTTTGACAAACGGAATTCATCGAACTTGAGGCTATGCTTCAACTCGATCATCTTTAGTTCATTGAAGAAACTTCCCGGCTGATAATTCGGATGGAAATCATACTTGTCCACACCAATGAAGTCTACATGCTCCACTTCATCAACTTCCAACTCCGGTTCTTTGGCTAGAATCTCTTCTCTTCCCTTTGCAAAGATCCTCCTCGCTTCCATGGCTGCCTTGGAAATTCCTTGATCTCCTCCGTAACTAATCTCCATATTTCTTTCACTCTCTATGGCTGCCATGCTATTCAATTCCCCCACTAAATCCGGCTTACCTACAACACTCTCATAAAAGCAAAGAAACATAGTCTCATTCGTGCCAAGAGTGCACTTCTTGAGGTTAGCGATTAGCGCATCAAAATTCATCATAAGCAATTGACTAATCGATATGTAACAATTCAAACTACTATTGTTACATGACAATGTGATATTCCAATGATCAAAGCCTTTCAAAACAATTTTTCCCAAGAATGGCTCAAAATTTTGATTATTTAAACTCACAAAAGCATTATTCAAATTCACAGAGTTAGTTACCCATTCAAACAATCCACGCTCAGTTTTGAATCCCATAAGCTTCTTTGGGCAACAACTTTCCAATTCAAGTTCATCAACACCTTGCTTTAAAGCTTGATGTCTATGTTCCAACTCAACTTTTCCTTGGTGTTGATCTCCAACGCCCTGCAAATAAGACACAATAGATATAGGCAAAACGGGATTAAAATTGTTAGTATTTGAAAATTCTTCCTCCGATTCACTCTTTTTTTCCTTAATCTCCCTCACTTCACTCAAGTCTTTTTCAAACTCATTCTCACTAGAGATCACTGAATTTTCTTTTTCTCTCTCTTTTACCTCAGCCTCTCTCTTTTCATTACTCTCTTTTATTTTTCTCTCTCCTTCTTTCTTTTCAACTTCGCTCTCTTTCCTTTCCACTCCTTCACCATTTTTCTCTTGTTTTCGCGCACTCTCTCTCTTTTGATCACTCTCCTTTTGTAACTTCATTTGATCTTCATGAGCTTGCTTTGGTGGCAATGGAACAAGAGTAACGGTTCTCTCATTCATCTTGAAAGAGTATTTATTGGAAACGCCATTGTAATTGGCTTGCCTATCAAGTTGCCATTGTCGACCCAAAATTATGTGGCCGGCTTGCATTGGAACCACATCGCATAAAACTTCATCCTTGTACTTCCCAATGCTAAGAGAAATAAGCACTTGTTCGTTCACCCTTATCACTCCATTATCATTCAGCCATTGCAACTTATAAGGACACGGGTGCTTGAACGTAGGCAGTTTCAACTTCTCAATCATTGTTGTGCTAGCAAAGTTTGAGTAAACTCCCCCATAAATTATCAAACTACACACCTTATCTTGCACGAGGCATCTAGTTCGAAATATATTCGTTCGCACACTTGGGTCACCACATTCAGCTAGCAATTCACCTTCTACGGCATGCTCTTCAATTTGGTTTGGTATAAAACTTTCCCTCCTCTTAAATTGCTCGTAAGTTTTGGAAAACAGTTCGTTAAACTTAGAACAATTCTCATCATCAAACAAGGAAGCCTTTTTCGTGCTACTACCCAAATTTTGTTTTCTCCTTTCCCTGTTAGGAGTTTCACTTAATCGCATGCGCCGTCTAATTTCTAGATTTTTTACTTGCGCACTATCCCTTTTAAACTCCTCATCACGCCAACTTTGCTCAAAATTAAAATAAGACATTCTTGCGCTGCCAAAATAAGGATTAGTACAAATAAAGAAATAAAATTTCCTCACGCACTCCCTTACGTGTATCACTCAAGTATCACACATTTTTTTTTCTCTCGTGTTTGTCACTCAAGTAATAATAAACCTCACAATTTTTCTCCTTGGAACTTTTAAAACAAGTTGAACAATATGAATATATCACAAGCCCCCAACAACCAATCGCACACCCAACAATTAGATTGAGCGCCTTCACAATGATTAACTAAGGACTCAAGAAACCAAATTCTAGCAATATTAATGAGCCAAACGAATTTCTAGAATTGCTAGAATATTGCAAGCAGAATTTCAAAGAACAAACGAGCAATAAGTCCTAGTTTATAAAGCAATTCAAAGTTCCTATGGAGATCTAGAATTCCCAACACAATCCAATTTAAGAACGTATCTCCAATTAGAATCCCCCCAACTAGAATAAATATGCAATAAGGATCAACAAACCCAAACGATTGATTATGATTCAAAATTTTCTAGGGTTCAATGGGAATCTTCAATTTCAATAATAGCGCAAGAGTTCATAGCAATCAAAACCCTATTCCATGAAGCATAAAAAAAAACATAGGATTTCTTTTCAACATTCAAACTTTAATGTATTTTAATTCTAAACAACTCACCCTAAACAAAATAATCCAATTTTTTTTTTTTTTTTAAAACAATTTAGAAATTCTGTTTTTTTTTTTTTTTTTTTTTTTTTTTTTTTTTTTTTTTTTTTCAGAAATCACTATTCACGCGAAGTCACTGTTCATTGCGATTACTGTTCATCGCTACTGTTCATCGCACTGTTCACCGATTACTGTTCATCGAATACTGTTCATCGGGATTTTTTTTTTTTTTTTTTTTTTTTATAATCTATAAACCCTAACACAATTTATTTATTTTTTTGAATAAGATTAACAAGAATGAAGGCCTAGGGTTTCAAGAATGTACTACAAAATTGAAAGAACAAGAAACTAAGATAGAAAACCTGGATAGAAAAGTCTCCTCTGATACCAATGACGCGAACCCGGATCGTCTTTTCTAGCCAGGCTAATGGATCCTCAACCCTTGATACAAACGTAGCAAGAACCTTGGAATACGTCGAAAGATGGAAGGCGGAAACCTCAACCCAACGCTTAAAGAAGCGCGAACCTCGGTATAATGAATGACGCCACAATCTAGTGTGATTGCTAGATTGATAAGTCAAGAACAATTGAATTTACTCAATTCAACATGTTCAACATGCTCTTAAAGAACACAAAGAGAAAGCTCTCAATTTAATTAATCATCAAAACTTATTTTAATAAAACAATAATGTGCCTCCTTTAAATAGGAGAAACAAAACTAGAATCCTAATTCAAAAAGGAAACTAATTCCTACTTAGAAAAGGAAAATAACTTCTAGAATAATCCTAACACAATAAGGAAATTAATAATAAGACAATAAGGAAAATATTCAAAAAGGAAACTACTAATTCTAATTCCTAATTGAATAATGAGACTCAAGAAGCCCTATTAATTTAAAAACAATTTAAATTAATATCTTCTAGATTATTCCAATGGGACTCCTTGCCATTTTAACCTCTTGAACTTCCACGCCCAGTCCTTAGGAACTCCATTAAATGTATGATTATCATTTAAGCTCCTTGCTTCAAGCATGTGAAATTCTATAAAATTCCATTTGAATTTCCATGCTCTATCCTTGTGATTCATCATGTGCGGATCATCATTTAGAATGCCACAAACCACCATGGTTGAATAGAAATTGAAGCTAGACCGGATCATATCATACCGCCTCCACACCCTAACTAAGGTTAGGACCATCGACATATATGATAATGAGGGGAAGATGGTTACCATCTGCCTCCCTCCCACTATTGATAGTACTGAGGGGGATGTTGAGAGGTAATCAGAGTATCTCAATTACTTGGCTATTTTTAAGAGGCAAAGATATCAGATTCTTAAAGGCGTTAGGATTATAGCTCCAAGCCCAGAAGAGAGGGCTTGCTATTATAGACCAAGGGAGGCCTACTTCTATGAGTTTGTTTTCGAGCATGGACTTAGGTTTCCCATGGATGATCATGTAAAGGAAGTGTTGGTGGCCATGGGCCTTGCTCCAGTTCAGGTCACCTCAATATGTGGATTTGTTTGATAGGGTCAATATTGATCTTTACGGCCGGAAGCCATGAGATCAGTGTCGAGGAGTTCATCACTCTATTCCAATCTAAAGAAAATGGTGGAAAAAAATAAGGGAGTCCTCAGTTGTCCTTTTCGGTTGGGAGCTTCAAAGATTATCCAAGCCCTCTTTGATAGTTGTGACACCCCATTTTGCGACCCTTACAACAATCATTTTTTTAGAAAATGCTCTAGCATTCATGTCGAGTTCCAAACTCACTAGGACGTTAGAGAGCCCCAAAAGACTCATTAGTGCATCGAGGAAGTCTATTATAAAAATCAATTCCATGTGCATTCCCTGTTCAAATTATTGGAAAGATCGGAGCAAAATCGACAACAAATAAAAAAACCATCTAGCAACCCGACCAACCCAAGTTACAATCTCGATCGAGGACTCATGATATCTCGGCATTCTACATAAGTTCATGATCATATTGAGCCAAATCAGGTGCATTTTGGAAGCGAAACGACACTTTTTAGCCCATCAGAAGCCTAAGTATAAGCTCCAACCAAACCAGCTAATTAGAGGCTGGCACGTGGCAAAGAGCTTGTTGCATGACAAGCTACAAGCTCTTTTCTTGCTTCCCAAAGACTGTATAGCTATATATTGACTGCCATCCTCTGGCATTTTTAATCAACAATAATTGGATTTCGTGGTGCACACCAGAAGACCAATAACCTGAGGATGCCAAGTGTTAACTTCATGTGATTAAGAAGCATTTGGAGGTCATCAAGACTCCAAAAAAGATATGGGTCAAGTTCTCTCCCACTAAACTCACTGGAAGTGCTTACCAATTCATATCCGATGCCTACCACCAAGCTATGAGGGACGCACTTTGCAACCAAACCCAAGGGATGTTAATGGAGGAATATTGTCTTAAATTTGGGAGTTTAGTATTTATATGAACTCCTTTGCCCTTGGCGACTAGGAGAAAAAATAGATGTTTTACTAAGGCTAAAGGAGGAGTATTGTTGTGCATGGGCTTTTATGAGTTTTCTTCTTATAAGCAGTTTGTGAAGGCTGCCTTTAACCTTGATAGCTAGTACGCCCAAATCTATTGCTTTTTAAATGCTTTTGATTCTAGGAGCAAGATAAGTAATGAAGGAAGCTGACATGGTAGCGTTGCTCATATTTTACAAGAGATGCTTACTTATAAATCTGATCATATGAGAGCCGGCGGTTTGAACTCTTTGAAAAGAAAAAAATCGAATATATCTTCATTTAGGAAAGGGCAAGAAGGCCCGTTCAAGCTCAAGTCTTCGAGGGGGGATTGCACTAGTAGTTATGGTAGTAGTGGATGTAATAGTGGGTGCTACATTTGTGGGGACATGGGCCACTTCCTTTAAGCATGCCCACAAAACCCAAGGGCCTAAGGTGGGTCACTTAATTAGAATAACCGTGGTGGTGGACGGGACTAAAACAACCGCGGAGGCCGGGAATAGCCTAGTAGGTTTGGGATCACTCAAGACAAGGTTTTTCCCAAGGCCAGAGCCAATCCACGTGACGCGAACCCGGATCGTCTTTCCTAACCAGGCTAATGGATCCTCAACCCTTGAACTACGAATGTAGTAAGAACCTTGGAATACGTCGAAAAGATGGAAGGCGGAAACCTCAACCCAACGCTTAAAGAAGCGCGAACCTCGGTATAATGAATGACGCCACAATCTAGTGTGGTTGCTAGATTGATAAGTCAAGAACAATTGAATTAATTCAATTCAATATGTTCAACATGCTCTTAGAGAACACAAAGAGAAAACTCTCAATTTAATTAATGAAAACTCATACTTGATGCCTCCTAATGGAATGGGATGGGGAGGTATTTATAGTTGTTACAAAATACATCCAATGGTCTACATTCAATCCCACCAACTATGATCTAAGGGCTCACATTTATTCTCACCTACTACAAGTGACATAAGCAATGACATCACTAAAGACTTATGTAAGCGATGACATCACCGATGCATGATGTAAGCCATGACATCACCAAAGACTTATGTAAGCAATGACATCATCAATGTATGATGTAAGCAATGACATCATCACGTACTAGTCAAGATACTAATTTTAAAACATAAAACAACATAATTTTGAATTCTTCAAGTTTTCCCACTCCAGCTTTCTTTATCTTGAACTTCCATGCTCTATCCTTGAATCCATGTGTATTTAAGCCTTCATTCAAGAATTCATAATACTCCTGGATTGAATTGAATGGAGGGTTAGGCTGGATCACATCATACCCCTTCTCTTCAAGAAGATTCGTCCTCGAATCTTTGCTAAGCATTGTTTGATTCAACCCGCATCTTCCAATTTGTTGCTTGGCCTTCTTTGACAAGCGGAATTCATATAACTTGAGGTCATGCTTCAACTCGATCATCTTTAGTTCATTGGAGAAACTTCCCAGCAGATGATTCGGATGGGAATCATACTTAATCACTCCAATAAAATCAACATGCTCCATTTCATCAACTTTCAAAATACTTTCCTTTTGTAACTTCATTTGATCTTCATGAGCTTGCACTTCCAGTTCTTCAATTTGCAATAAAACTTCTTCATATTCTTTTTCTCGCAATCTTGGAACTACACATTCAACCCACAACTCGCCTTCTTCAGCCGTTACTTCAATTGCCTCGATCTCGTCGGTTTCTGCCTTATTCTCCAATGGCGGATTAGATATGGCTAGTTTCTCTTCTTCTTTCAATTGATTTGGTTTGCCAAAAGCTGTATTCGGACTTTGACTTGGCTCTAGGCTTCCCCTCTTCTTAGACTGCTCATAGGCTTTGGTAAACATCTTCTCAAACCTACGAATAAATCCATCATCAAACAAAGAAACCTTCTTCTTGCTACTACCCATGTTGTTGTCTCGAATCCGACTTTCTCCAACCTCACCACCATGTCTTCTATTAGTAACAATCGAATCCCATTCATATTCAAATTTAACTTTAAGGCTGACTTTTCAATTTCTCTTTAGGAGCTTTATTCAACTGCATGCGCCGTTCAATCTCTAATTGCGTTAATCGCACACTATCGCGCTTAATCTCTTCTTGAAGCCACCTTTCTCCATGTTCAAAGTTTAGACAAGACATACTTGCTGCAAAACAAGGATTAGTGCAATAAAGATAATCCTCACCACACTACCTTTCGTATTTCGCTCAAAGATATATCACTCTAATTTTTTTTTTTTTTTTACCACTCGTGTTTGTCACTCAAAATAATGATATACTCACAATTTTCTCTTTGAAACTCCAAAACAAATTGAATAATATGAATATCACAAGTCCTCAACAACCAATCGCAGAAAACACTGTTCACGATACTGTTTCATGGCGATTACTGTTCACTTTTTTTTTTTTTTTTTTTTTTTTTTTTCCAGAATCTATAAACCTTAACAAAGATTTAGAAAAAGATTCACAAGAATAAAGAACTAGGGTTTCAAGAGAATCTACTACAAAATTGAAAGAATAATAAACTAAGATAGAAAACCTGGAAAGAAAAGTTCGCTCTGATACCAATGACGCGAACCCGGATCGTCTTTCCTAACCAGGCTAATGGATCCTCAACCCTTGAACTACGAATGTAGTAAGAACCTTGGAATACGTCGAAAAGATGGAAGGCAGAAACCTCAACCCAACGCTTAAAGAAGCGCGAACCTCGGTATAATGAATGACGCCACAATCTAGTGTGGTTGCTAGATTGATAAGTCAAGAACAATTGAATTAATTCAATTCAATATGTTCAACATGCTCTTAGAGAACACAAAGAGAAAACTCTCAATTTAATTAATGAAAACTCATACTTGATGCCTCCTAATGGAATGGGATGGGGAGGTATTTATAGTTGTTACAAAATACATCCAATGGTCTACATTCAATCCCACCAACTATGATCTAAGGGCTCACATTTATTCTCACCTACTACAAGTGACATAAGCAATGACATCACTAAAGACTTATGTAAGCGATGACATCACCGATGCATGATGTAAGCCATGACATCACCAAAGACTTATGTAAGCAATGACATCATCAATGTATGATGTAAGCAATGACATCATCACGTACTAGTCAAGATACTAATTTTAAAACATAAAACAACATAATTTTGAATTCTTCAAGTTTTCCCACTCCAGCTTTCTTTATCTTGAACTTCCATGCTCTATCCTTGAATCCATGTGTATTTAAGCCTTCATTCAAGAATTCATAATACTCCTGGATTGAATTGAATGGAGGGTTAGGCTGGATCACATCACCACGTGTGGGGGCTATTAACATTTCAATTTTCAAACTGCCACTGCAATAACAATAATCTAGCTACCACCCTTCTTTACCGCCGCACAAAGAGCCCATGGAGGCCGTTTTTTCTCACTAAACCTAGTTGTGGACTAGGAAGATCATACTATCATGGAAGGTATCCCCAATTTTTTTTTACTAGGGCTAGAGTCTTGTTTGATCACATTCGTTTATTTCATCATGTACATTAAGCTTGGGTTTGAAAACTAGGAGACTCACTTCCCTTGTTAAAGTTGGGACACCCATGGGCAGTAGTGCAGATCTCAGCCAATATTGTACCGCAGTCATTACCTGCACTGAGGTTGTCATATAGAGGATGACTTCATAGTTATGGACATGAATCCTTACGATATAATCCTTGGAGATGGATAGGTTAACTGAGTACCATGCCATTATTGATTATCATGCCAAAAAAGTCACTATCTCACACACTTAGGGAGAGATCGTTGTTTTCTTTAGAGAGAGGTACAACATATACCCTATAAGGTATGCCACTAAGAAGGAGTAGAAGGATTACGTCCGTGGGCTTAGTGAGATCGTGGGCGAGAAAGCCCCACTTCTAACCCTTATGATGTGCCAGTTGTTAGGGAATTTGTAGATATTTTCCCAAAAAGATTTGCCCAAGTTACCTTCGCATCAAAAAATTGAGTTTTCGATTGATCTTGCTCTGGGTACTACCCCTATCTCTATTGCCCCGTATAGATTAGCTCCTGCAGAGCATAAAGAGCTTAAGATCCAACTAGAGGACCTTTCCAAGATAGGTTATCTTCTGTCATGTTCATCCTGTGGGGAGCACCCGTGTTATTTGCTAGAAAGGCAGATGGAACATTACGCTTTTGCATTGACTACCGTCGACTAAATCGGATAACTATCAAGAATAAATATCCCCTTCCCCATAGTGATGATTTATTTGATTAGTTGCATAAGGCCCACTTTTCTCCAAAATCGACTTGAGGTCAGGGTATCATCAATTGAGAATCTGTGAGTAGGACATCCCTAAGACCGCCTTTCGTACTCATTATGGTCATTATAAGTTTCTAGTTATGCCATTTAGGATGACCAATGCATTAGCTGTAACACCCCAGTCCCACGCCAGTGTGATATTGTCTGCTTTGGGCTACATGGTCCTACTCACCCCCACGGTTTTGTTCTTGGCAGGGATACATGATCCCACTCACCCCCCAAAATGTGTCACACCAGTTAGGTACTAAGGTGCACATATATGGGTCTCAAGGACTCCCCCACTTTTCGATGTAGGATTTACATCCTCCCCCCTAAGGGGACCGACGCCCTCGTCGGCACACCGTACTCTGTGGGTCTACTCTGATACCATTTGTAATGGCCAGTCCCACACTAATGTGATATTGTTCGTGACACCCCGTTTCCTTATCTCTTGCAAATCACGGCCTAAGTCGCGTATAAGACAAAATTTGGCTTCGGATAGCCAAATTTGAGTTCTGTAAAGGTTAATGTGATTCGATGACTTCCAATGAGTCATATTAATGTATTTAAGTAGGTTAGAATGACCATAAGTCATTCCAGGTGGATCGAACGAAAATTAGCTCGTGAATAGCAAATTTCGGTCCTACGTGATTAATGATTTTTACCCGACTTTGGAAGTCATTATCTTCTTCATCCGAACTCCAAATGAGTCCTTGTTTGCGCCAATCTTTAGGTTTTGATCCATTCTACTTTCATGTTTTGGACGAGACCCAATTCCAGCTCCTTGATGTTCGAAAATGGGTGCGAAGTCGAGTTGTTGACCAAAAACTGAAGGAGACAAGAACAAAGCTATGAAGTCAACTACATGGTGGTGAGGTGAGTCGACTACATCATATATTTCTTCTTCTCATTTCTTCCTCATTTCACACCACCAATTAGAGAGCTCTTAGAGAGAGATTGAGGGCCGATTTTGGGGGAGTTTCCACGATCATCTAAGGCGCTTCCTCCCGCGTCACACCCACTCCATCATCATCATCTTTATCCTCTTCCTCCTTTGGTTCGACATTTCTAGGGTTTTAAGCTACCATTTGGGGGTTTCCACGACAACGCTTCTCCGGCTCGATTCCGCTATGATTCTTTGAGGGATTGACCCTCCTAAGGTGGGAACAATAGTATTAAAACTTATTTTCAAGTTATTATAACATATTTGTACCAAATCAAACCAAACCTCGGGTTTTTACTCAAAATTGCACATTCATGGGGTTCGGTTTGATTTATGTCATTTCTTTGATTGATTTGGATTTAATATGTATATAAATGGTAGATTACACTAGAAAGCCCAATTTTTACTTTAATTTCCTAAAGATTGGCATAAAACCCCCCCTATATACCGATTATGATAATGAACTGTACGTTATGGTACGCGTACTTACAATGCTATATATGGTTTTAAAAATATGTTTTGGCCTTGGTTACTTATATTTGTGATATGGTTATTGTACTTCGGCTACTGGCTTATAAATTATGAGTTTTGTTAATTGTTTGGCTAGTCCATAACTGTGCTGGGCAGGATTATAAACCTTTTATGTATAAACAAATTATAATGGTCTCTAGGGGAGGCCTAAATAAAACTTTTATATTATGAAAAGAAGATCATTCTTGGCTTGGTGCCACATTGACGAAAATCTTATAGTGCCTCCCGAATTCATGATATTCTTAATTAAATTACTAGTTAACGAACCTGGCAGGCCAAACCAAAGTACAACAACAATACCACTACATGTTATACTATATGCATATGTATACATATCTGGAATGGATATATATATATATATATATACGAGTTATACAAATACATATGGACTATATGTATGCACATATCTACACATGTTGAGTTCTATGTTCTCGTGATTTCATTGATTTGATGAGTTTAGTATTCTTTAGATATTGTTTGGGTTTATTATCGAATGGCCACACCGTTCGTACCAGATAGATATCAGTTATTACCTGTAGCGTATAGCCTTGGTGGCTACGTGAGATATTATATTGCCTTGGGGGCATTTTCCTTCTAGGTGGACCTGGTAGGTGGTCCTTGCCTTGGGGGTAGAAGAAACCGAGTTGCCGGCTATCTCTGTGCACAGTAGATCTAAAATCCTATATGTGATATTTATATATGATTGATGCGATGAGAGATCTGGTCGCGATGTTGTGGCATACACAGTATGATGATGTATATGTGTATATGTTGTTTTTTTATACGTTATTTTATGTGTATCTTGGAGATCCGTACTTTCTACACTATTATCAATATGTTTGACTTCACCTGTTATCTTATATTTCTCTTATCTTTTCTCGGGGTCGGGATAGCATTAGCATGCATCTCATGAAACAGTTTTCTTTGCATTCACATGATGAATCTATATATATATATATATACCTGAATACAAAGAGAGATTTATGAAAGAAGAACACTTATGGATATGCATCTTATAAGTCAAACTACTTTCATTATATCGCATGGCATGCATGCATGGTTTCTAACTTATTTTATTATATAAAAACCCTTATAGTTCCCACTGAGCCCGTTGGCTCACTCCTATTTTCCAAATAGTTTTGCAGGTATTTCTCGGGGACGGTACGCATCCATAGTTAGCTCTGATGGCCGGTTGCCAAAGTCGTTAGGAAGCGACTTTTATTGTATACCTTAAACTATTATCATATTGTGTATTGGATTTCCAAATGTATAATTTCTATGAAATTGGGACCTCGTTGGAGGCTTTGTATGAACATTCTTATATAAATGTGGAGTACCAATTATAAATGGATTTACGTATATATTTTAACAGGTTTTGGGTTGCTTTGTAAACAAACTCCACATGCCGGATTTTCTTTTAAAATGACCCTATTATTTGAACAGGTTTTTAGTATGGATTCTAAGTTTTATTACTTCATCCCCATAGTCGCGTACGACTCCGTGGCTAATCGGGTCCCAGAGGTAAAATCCTCTAAACGGGATTTCGGGGCGTCACATTGTCTGCTTTGGGCTACATGGTCCCACTCACCCTTATGGTTTTGTTCTTGTCAGGGCTACATGATCCCACTCACCTCCTAAAACGCGTCACACCAGTTAGGTACCAAGGTGTACATATATGGATCTCAAGGACTCCCCCCACTTTCCGATGTGGGATTTACACTAGCACCTTTATGGACATCATGCACAGTATCTTCCTCCCGTACTTGGACCAAATTGTTGTTGTTTTTGTAAACGACATCCTCATTTATTACCACATTGAGGCTGGGAATATGACTCACCTTCCTATTACCTTATAGTTGCTTAGAGACGACTAGCTTTATGTAAAGTTTTCCAAGTGCTATTGCTGGAGAGAATAAGTGATCCAGCCAAGGTAGAGGCCGTGTCTAGTTGGCACCAACTCATTAATGTTATCGAAATCCAAAACTTCATTGGTCTTACCGGCTATTACCTACGATTTTGTTTCGAACTTCTCACGCATAGCTTCCCCTTACCTGCCATACACAAAAAGGTGTGCCCTTTGTCTGGGATGATTGTTGTGAAGGGGCGTTCAATGAATTAAATTATTTGTTAACCACCACTCCTATTCTAACCCTACCTAAGAGAAGCTCAGGGTGTGTGATATATTGTGATGCTTCTTATTTAGAACTTGGTTACGTCCTGATGCAATTAGATCACGTTATTACGTATGGTTCTTGTCAATTGAAAACTTATGAGAGAAATTATCCTACACATGACTTAGAATTTGGTGGCAGTGGTTTTTGCGTTGAAAGTTTGGCGGCACTACTTCTATGGTGAGAAATTTAAAGTGTTCTTAAAGCACAAGAGTCTCAAATACATGTTTACACAACGAGATTTAAATTTAAAGCAACGACGTTGGATTGAATATCGAGGATTATTACTTTACCCTTCTATGTCACCTTGGCAAGGTGAATGAGTTGGCCAATGCTCTTAGCCGTAACTCTTAAGCTTCAGTTTCATCTTTGAAATGTCGCGAATGGAGGCTTATGGAGGAACTCCAGTGTTATAATTTGGTTGTGCATCACCATATATGAAAACATAGCGTTCCTTTCGAACCTAATGGCTAAACAGTTTATACAAAATCGAGTTATTAAGAGCCAGTGTTGCAATGAGGGTTTGGGAAAATGCTAGAATCAACTTCAATTGGGGTTAATAGTTGAGGGTTTTACACTGGGCACTGGTGCAGTTTTAAGATATAAAGGAAACTTATGGTGCGAAGGTTCAACAAGGAGCTTAAGGAGGCCATCTTGGCCGAAGCTTATAATTCAATTTTTTTTTCATTCAGGTGGCACCAAGATGTACTGAGACTTAAAGCATACCTATTGGTGGTAAGGTATGAAGCGAGACATGGCGCAATTTGTTTCTCATTGTTTATCGTGCCAAAGGATCAAAGCATAACATCATAGACCTGCCGGTTAACTTTAACTTCTCTCAATCCTTGAGTGGAAGTGGTAAAATGTTACAATTGACTCTCATGGTTTGCCTAGAACGTAGTGGAACAATGATGCTATTTGGGAATCAGCTCACTAAATCAACGCATTTCATACCAATTCGTGAGACCAAGTCTCTCGAAAAGCTAGCCAAGTTATGCATCAGCGAGATTGTCCGCTTCCATGGCATTTTGGTTTTTATAGTGTCCAATCAGAATTCTAAGTTTACCTTGCTTTTGGAAAGCATTATAGCGTGCCTTAGGCACGAGATTGGATGTTAGCACCGTATTTCATTCGTAAACTGATAGGCAATTCGAGTAAACAATCCAAATCCTATAGGATATAATGCGAGCTTGTGTTCAAGATTGTTATGGAAATTAGGATGAGTAATTACCACTAGTCGAGTTTACTTACAACAATAGTTTCCAAGCCAATATCGGTATGGTACCGTCTGAAGCATTGTATGGGAGACCGAGTAGATCGCTTGTTTGTTGGACCGAATGTAACGACCTGGTCGCACCTCAGTACGATATTGTCCGCTCTGGGTAGCGTCCTAGCCAGGCCTCAGCCCCAGGACATCTACCCTCACGGCTTTGTTTTTGGGAGCTCACGACCAGCTTCCCAGGGGGTCACCCATCCCTGGATTTCTCTGGTCCAAGCACGCTTAACTTCGGAGTTCTCATGGGATCCGAAGCCAGTGAGCTACCCAAAAGGCCTCGTACTTAATTAGCGACCATATCTTACTTATATGGGTCTCCAAGGATCCCCCAACTTCCGGTGTGGGATGCCCCCTTTGAGCTACCATTCCTCCACACAAGGGAGTACTCATCGCTCGAGCTACCATTCCTCCACACAAGGGAGTACTCATCACTCAGGGCGTCACATCCTTCCCCCCAAGGGAATCGACGTCCACGTCGGCACACCGTACTCTGTGGGGTCCGCTCTGATACCATTTGTAACGACCTGGTCGCACCTCAGTACGATATTGTCCGCTCTGGGTAGCGTCCTAGCCAGGCCTCAGCCCCAGGACATCTACCCTCACGGCTTTGTTTTTGGGAGCTCACGACCAGCTTCCCAGGGGGTCACCCATCCCTGGATTTCTCTGGTCCAAGCACGCTTAACTTCGGAGTTCTCATGGGATCCGAAGCCAGTGAGCTACCCAAAAGGCCTCGTACTTAATTAGCGACCATATCTTACTTATATGGGTCTCCAAGGATCCCCCAACTTCCGGTGTGGGATGCCCCCTTTGAGCTACCATTCCTCCACACAAGGGAGTACTCATCGCTCGAGCTACCATTCCTCCACACAAGGGAGTACTCATCACTCAGGGCGTCACACCGAAGCCGTCGAGGCAGCAAATCTTGGGTCCGCAATTGGTGCAAGACACCACTAAAAAGATATCTCATTAAACAATGATTGATGACAGCCCAAAGCCGTCAAAAGAGTTATGTCGATAAGAGAAAAGGGCCACTTTAGTTTTATGTAGGCGACTATGTGTTCCTTCGAGTTAAACCCCGCCATGCTATTGTTCATTTTGGTAACAAAGGTAAACTATCCCCAAAATACATATGGTCATTTGAGATCATTCAGCGTGTAGGTTTTGTTTCTTACCGTCTAGCATTACAGCCGTAGCACCAATGCATTCATGATGTGTTCTATGTCTCCTTGCTTTAAAAGTATGTTTTTGATCCATCATATGTCATTCTGGCTAAAGAACTTGAGGTTTATGAAAACATCTCCTATAAAGCGCAATCGATAGCCCTGGTGGACTGGAAGGAACAAGTCCTCCATAATCAGGCCATTCTTCTCTTAAAAGTGATTTGGCATCACCATGGTAAAGAAGAAGCCACGTAAGAACGTGAATCAGAGATCAAGGACAAGTATCCGCACCTACTTCAACAAAGGTAATTACACACACTTATTTCATTTTTGGGACTAAATTTCTTAAAGCGGGGAGGTTGTAACACCTCGTACCTATTTTACTTGTTAAATCGTATTTATAAGTCTTGCTTGAGTGTTAAATATTGCTTTGGGTAGTGAGTTTTGAATTCGATATGACTCTTATGGTTTGAACAGTTATATCATGTCTCAATAGCATATTTACACGTGTGCATGGTCACAATGCAATTCAGATGGCCTGAATGAATTTTAGTTATTCAAACCTCACTTTTGCCTTTTACCGTTAATGAAATCATGTCAAATGATCATTCTTACTTTTAGAGACACATCAATTAAAAATCTTCTACAAGTCATATTAGTGATTTTTCATATGCATTTATGGCTGAAACGTATTTCGGATATCCATAATGGAATTCGATAAGTTGATGATGAAAAATCAAGTTCCAAAAAACTGAGTTTTCGGCCAACTTTGAAAAACCATAACTTCTTCATCCGAACTCCAAATGATTCGCCGTTTGAATTGTTGGAAAGATATTTGATCCCTTTTCAACTTTCATGTTCGAGCGTACGTGATTCGCGAGTCCTATACGTGTTTAGTAGTTTTTACTTGAATCTGATAAGATCAAACACATAACCAACTTGACATAACCTGCCGACGAGTCTAATTTTCTTTAAATTAATGTGTAAATGTGTAAAGTGTATGTATTGGTATAGGAACATAAAATGGATCCACTTGTGCCGTGTTCTTGTTTGCAAGATATGATGATTTTTTGTTTAAAAAATAGGATGCATGTTTCTTTAAAAATCTCAACCTTTTGAAATCTTGGAGTTTCTTTTTTATTAGAAAAGAAGTGTTTTGGGACACACGAACTAGATTATTTTCCTCCATGCATTGGGGGAAATTTCCTTGGAAAATGTTCGGATCATTTTGGGAAAAGACATGTTCTTGCCTTAGATTAATTTTGGAAAATATCGATTATTTTAAAAGTATAAGTTTACTCATTGGGCAATTCTCTTAAAAATGCTAGAGGAAAATTATCAAATTGTCCATATCTTCCGGAAAATCTACTTTTGTGGGGAAATAGTGCGAAGATATTACTAAAAATAGCATTATTACTGTCGAATTTAGATTTTTTAAACTTTTTTTCTTGATGAAAATTGCAAAATGTTTCTCAATTTTTGAAAATGCGAGCCATGTTAATGCATATACAAGCACATACTTGATACAAGAATGTTATGCAGCGAAGACAGTGTAATGTAAGAATGCCACAAGAATTTAAAAATGAGATGTTGCAATGCAATGCCATAACCTGTATGGTAAGCGTGACGTGTAATAACTAAGATGCTAGATATGTACTGCATTGTTCTCACTCGTAGGGTTAGCCCTACATAACTTTACCCTTAGGAAAAGTACATAATGCTTAAGAAAGAATGAAAATATGTCCCATGGGTTCCTCTCATCTTCTTATAAAACCTCTAAGGATCTAACCCTCACAGATGGTTCTACCATACAGACCTCTAGACATGGACTTATATGCTCTGCAATGTTTAATGGGGATTTTTTTTTATTAATTATATTAAACTAGACCCAAGCATCACCCTATGCTACATCAATGTAGATATATATATCGAGATCAATCAATTAACCACTCATATAAAAGCAAGAAAGTAAAGTACAAAATACATCGGCAGAACAACCGAAAAACCGAATGAATGAATAAAAGATACACCAGCAGAACAACTAGGAAACCAATGAATAAATAAAGAGCAGAAAAGTAAATCCATCCACACAACAGATAAAAATGGCACGAGAGACTCAACAAAGTCTAATCCACTTGTTGACGATGCCACCTAGTTTGACCAATGGCAACATTGAAGTAAAGTAGAGTCGCCAATACGTTCTTTTGGAAATAAATAAAGGATGAGAGAACGAATTTGGTTAACAATAGGGGTTAACCAGTGCCACTATTAGTTTACGAAGCCCATAAAATGTGCGCGTGATTAAGTTGCAAATGGGTATCACCTTTTTCATGTTTCCTCCTCTCGTGTGTCCTATTGCTAAGTGGATGTTGGTGATAATGTGAGTGCTTAGTCATGTACGCCAAAGTGGGAACATGAAAGTGTGCATGTTCAAACTCGAACCCAAGGTGCCTATGTATTCGTGTAAGACAAAAACAAAGTTCACGTAGGTCCTATTGGGTTGCGTCCCCTTTGACCATGGGGGTGGGGGGGTGGGGTGGGGCTGTCCACGCACGCGAAGTAGTGTTAAACGGTGGTGTCCAACGGTGCCACCTAGTTCAACCTGTGGCACGTGTGCGGTATAACATTGAAGTAAGGTAGAGTCGCCAACCTTTTTTTGGAAACATATGAAGGATGAGAGAATGAATTCAGTTAACAGCAAGGATTAACCTGTTTCGCTATCAATTTACGAAGCCAATGAGATGTGTCCGATGATTAAGTTATGAACGGGTGTTGCCCCTTTCGTGTTTCCTCCTCTTGTGTGTCTTGTTGCTAAGTGGGTGCTTGTGATAATGTGAGTGCCTAAGTTTGGGTCATTTACGCTAAGGTGGGAACATGAAAGTGTGCATGTTTAGACTCAAACCTAAGAAGATGCCAATGTATTTGTGTAAGACAAAAGTAGAGTCCACGTAGTTAGGTCCCATTGGGTTTTTCACCTGTAATCTTGGAACGACGTGGTGAATGTGATTCCTGAGAGTCCTGGGTGGTGCAGTGTGTCTGATCAGATATATTGACCGTTTAGAATTGGCAATTTAAGGAATTATCACAATTGTTAAAGAAATGTATGGGAATGCATGGATGAATGATAAAATAGATGTTATGTCTCAAAATGATCATGAAAATCTCTAAAACCCTTGATTTGACATAAAAATGCATTGACGACTATCGGGTAATGTGTTATCGTTGGAATGATGGAGAAATTGACTACAATGAATTCTCGAAAGCCCTAGTAGTTCCCGGAGAGGCTAAGCATGTCTGGCAATCAAGTTTGGCAAGACGGGGCCGTGCAATTGGGGTATCCACACTCACCTCTCAAACTTTTTGCCTGGCAGACTACACCACAACCAGAAGTAACAACGAGCATATTATAGAATTCAGTTGATCCCCGAATTTAACAAATGAAGAATTCTCATTGTTTCTCTGAAATTAAATATCCATGTTTACATCCACTGCATTCTCAATTCTTGCACATCAACCTAAATCGAGCTTGATAAATAACAAAGTCCATAGGCATCTGGACAAAACAAACTATCTTAGTCACTAGACAAGAAACATTAAGATTTCATTATAATTGCATGCCGACTGCAGTTTGAACTTTCCACAACTAAAACATAGCTTACATAATAATGGGGTTGGTTTGTAGAAATAAGGATATATCACTAATATTTTATTTTATTTTCTTACTAAAAGGAAGGTTTGACACTTTTCCTTATTGTAGCTTTAACTCAAAAGTGGATGAGGGGGACGGAACCCATAATCGCCCAAGTGGAAGGCAATGGTCAATTCCACTTGAGCTATATAGCTTTTGGGAAACTATGGTCCAATAAATAAACTTTCCAATTTCAAATGGCTACGAATGTATCCATATAAAAAGTTTTAAAGCTTTAGACAGAATGTCTTGCAAGTAGTGTAACTCATAAAGAATAATTGCCAAAACACCTGGTAACTGAACTGTACACATTATCAAAAAACCATATATAGCAGGGCTAATAACGTACCAAGGGATTATTTGGTTAGAGTTGCTGCTGAGTTTATTCACATGATCAAGCCCAACAACTTTGTTGTAATCCACTTCCAAAGGAAAAACTAGACAAAATCAAGCAAGCGGCACGCTAAAGCTAACAACAAAAGCAGCAATCATAATGGAAAACAAGGTATATTCAGAATGAATGAATTTAATAGATTTGAAGTAAAGAATATTAAAATCATAACCTGATCAGGTATCTGATATGACTTTATTTTTGCTTTCAGCTCAATGTTAAATTATTGAGTAAATACCATCAATGGCCACTGAACTATTGACAAATTTGACCAATGGCCACTGAACTTCATTTAGTTACAATTGAACCATTCAACTTTTAAAAAGTACTGCTAGTGGCCACTTTATTACATCCTATCGTTAATTTTTGGCAGGAACCATGTCACGTGATTCTCATGTGTTATAGAAGGGGCATTTAAGTCTTTTTCTTTTCTTTTTACTTCTTCTTCTTCTTCTTCCAAACCCAGTAGCTAGCTAGGTGGACCACCATGGCCATCACCACAACCACTCCTCATCGCCACAGCATCATCCACCACCTCTTCGGAGAGATCAATCCATCTGCGGCTAAGCTCGCCCCTTCTGAGTTTCGCTCACTTACCGCAACCTCCATCTTCGACATCTCGTCCTGCGATAGCTTACCTTTAATCGTTGGTGGCTCCAACTCTTTCATCTACGCTCTTTGCCATCAATGAACAGATCAAGAAATCTACAATTAGTGTTCAATTATTGATTTCTACATATTCACAGTGAGGTCATTGGCGGCTTAAAGCGTCAGAGGTGTTCGAAGGACGAGAAGGAGGAGGAGGAGGAGGAGGAGAAGAAGGAGAAG